>JAVTVY010004640.1:0-42255 GCA_036873755.1 Hanleya hanleyi
GCTCAAAATCTCTATATCAGTAGATAGAATCTCAACAATCTCTGTTTCGGTATCAGAATCAGTTGGCATATTCTCAGTATCTGTTTCAGTGGGCTCCTCGGTGTCTTTAATCCCATGTATATTCTTCTGGTGTCTCATCATATCGTAATGTCTGATGAATGTGCGTTTGCACTCAGAGCATGTATAACCCACGTTTTTGGGATATGCTGCCCAACGTCCAGATTAACGCTTGAACGCCCTGGTGAAATAGCTCGGAAGCTCTGATTGTTCTAGATATTCCATGGAATTGACACTAATTCATCGAAATGCAGTGATGCCCATCAACGGTCCTCGTTACGCCTTAACGTCCTCATCTTAACGCCTTAACGCCAGTCGTTACGCCTTAACAGCTGTCTCAACGCCATAACGCCCTATCTTAATGCCTTAACGCCCTAGCTTAATGCCTTAGCGCCCTATATTAACTAGCTCTAACGCCTTAGAGCATGTGTGGTACACCTGTACCCTATAGCCCGTAGGGCACATGTGACCTTTAAACCGGAAGTGACGTCATCGGATGTGACTCAGCTCCACGTGACTCCACCTATTCAGGGACAGATAACTCTGGGCGCGGCAGAATGTGACAGAAATTCACCTCTGCCTACTACTGTAGTAGGAAAAAATCAGTCCGAGTTTACGCTATTAAACTGTGGATGTGGCTTACCGGACCAGTGTTTTACTGAGTTCTGACTAAGTTATATGTTTAGGGAATGGACTGGCTACTTGGTTTTTGTGGTTAGATTATACAATTCCATACGCATGAATGTGTTATCAAGCATTCTGGGTCACAATCTGCGAGATAAGTCGTTCACGTGGTTTTAAAATTGTTATTTGTGGTGCATTCGGCACCCACACTAGCAGATGGCCGCCATATTGGATTTCCAGTTAACTGATGCATGAGAGTGTTCCAGAGTAATTGTAAAACATTGGATTCATGGAATTATCTGGAAGAACCTCAGTCATAGATTTGCTAGCTTAATCCGAGCCGAAAACACACCATAATAATAAAGTATGTGTATTTAAATGGTTAATATTGGCGGCCATCTTGAAAATGCCCGCCATCTTGGATTTTCTGATGGCTCAATTAATTTTCTTGAATAAATATCCAATGAGGATATTTATACCAAGTTTCACGCTTGTATCACCATTTGAAGTGTTATACTGGTTATCCGCCCCACTAAAACAAGATTACTGCAACTTGGAGATCTATAATCACATAAAGAGGACTGAAAGGACTTTTCACCAGTGAGTGTTCTCATATGTATAAGAGTGTAGTTACTGACAGACCTACACTTACAGATAGAACACATACAAGGTTTTCCGCGAGTGTTTGTTCTCATGTTTTTGAATATCATGTTATATAAATTAACTGCATTTAAGTGGCATGAAAGTAATAAAATTTGTAGTCTTATTCTATTTTAAGTGTTTTGTGTGTTTTCTCATATGCCTAACAAGATTACTTCTTTGGGTACATTTGTAATTGCACCCGAAAGGCTTTTCACCAGTGTGTACTCTCATATGCGAAACAAGATCACTGTTACTGGCCGATCTATGATCACAGAAAGAACACTTGAAAGGCATTTCACCAGTGTGTGTTCTCATATGTCTAACGATAGCCTCATTCCACCAGGACCTGTAATCACACACGGAACACTTAAAAGGCTTTTCGCAAGTGTGTGTTCTCATATGTCTAACAAGACTGCTGTTACAGACAGATCACACACAGAACTCTTAAATGGCTTTTCGCAAGTGTGTGTTCTCATATGTCTAACAAGACTGCTGTTACAGACAAATCTATAATCACAGAGAGTACACTTGAACGGTTTTTCACCGATGATTTTTCTCACACAATGGTCAACAGTGGGTTGGCAAGTGCTCCCATATTTGTAGTATGCTTTTTCTCCAGTGGGCCTATATGCATATGTCACGTCGACGTGTGCACCAGAACAGTGCTTTTCGACAGGCAGTGGACTCTCCAATTTTACCGCAACCATATCTTGGTCACCTGTGATTGTCATTTCCTCCGCTTGGCGTCGATACAAGGCAACAGGAACTGGTGGCTTCAGGCTGCTGATGTCTGAAGAAGGGCAATGTATCTCAAAGCCTTCAAATTTGACACTTTCTACCTGAAAACAAATGTATATTATATGTATATACTGATATTTAACTTGTGATGATGTGAATTGAATGAAGTGATTATCTTCAGAGATCAGATGAGTTAAACAATTTATAGACATGGATATGGAAAACATTTGATTTCTCTACAAGTAGTGTTTTCAAAATACAACTGATAAATATCCAACAAAATCGAGTTGTATTACACTATCTCCAAGCATAGAAAATTAATTGAAATATATTAACTTCTGTATGGCATAGTAATTATTGAATCAAAGGCGTAACATTCGACAATCAGTAAGCAGCCACCTTCCGTTGAGTATTTCTGCATTAACGTTCGAAGGACTACATTTACACGACTCCGATGATCATCCTTAAAGTTACTGTATCGGGTCGAACACAGTGATGATTGTTTTTTAGCCGTCTTCACCGTTTAGTTCTTTGCCAAAAAGTGTTTTTCCCCGTTCCAATTTCTCTCTTGTTATTTGAGGTACAAACATGAACTTTGGACACAATATTCCAATCATGTAGATCTTCAAAATGTTCGGCCCTGTTCATGAATTATTTATGATTTAGTGGAGAGGAGTCGACTTTTTGTAGATTTTTTCAACCTTTCAACTTTGCACGACGATAAAATAACTTCTAGGCCCTAACTAAAATAAAAACTGAGGCAACCTATTTTTATTCAAATGGTGAAGTTCATTATTTCAAAAAAGCAAGCTTGTTTGATGGAAACCGCGAATTATTAGAGCGTGATTTTGGGTACTATACTTTTCCAAATGACATCATTTATCTGTAAATAAATCGCTTCTTGCAATTAATTCGAGAAAGTTAGTTATTTATCTAAATTCCTTAAATCAAGAGCTTTCAGAAAATGTATAGTTTGTATGGATACAAAAAAAAACACTGTAATTTCCCTGTAATTAAGCAAAATGGCGACGCGTACACGTACACAACTGGGACCCGATACAATAGTCTCAACATCAGATGAATTACTTATTTGAGCTGATCTGTCCACACAGTTCCCGAGGAAGCCTATTTAATTCCGATTAAGCCGGCGCTATGCCTATTGTGGTTACTTCATATTTTCCACATGAACAGCTGCGATAAAAGCGCGACTGAGATATCAAGGTTACGTCTTAGAATTCTCCGTATTCTACATGTAGGCTGAATGTGAGGTGCAGAGAGGGGCTTTCCTGTGAAGTCATACGACTGCTATTTAGTAGCCAGACGTCAATTTTCCCCACATAACATATCTCACCATCTTAAATGACCTGTAGCACGTATCTAATGTGCATATGTATATAAACTAAAAGCTACGGTGTACATTGTATCTCAGCTGAAACACAAGAGAGAATCGGTCAACAGTTTCCAGTACCGTACTCACGTGATCAAGACTCGCAGTTAGTTTTCCTATCGTCGTGTTCGTGCACATGCCTATGCCGTCTGGGAGACTTATTTGCTCGAGTTTGATTACATCATCTGTAGGTGATAGGTTCTCATGTATTGCTGCTATTTGTCCATGCTCTGCTTTAACTGATGACAAGGCTGGAGGATATTTCCAATCAGCTTCTGATGGTTCCTGTTTGATATGGAAAATTGTCGACTGCCGATAGCCTTGATTCCCTTCCATGACGTTATCCAAGACTGGGGTAGTAGATTCGTCTTTTATATTTTGAGGCGTCATGACGGAATCGGCATGGCGAACCATATGTGAACCCGATCCATCTTCTGGACAGTCCATGAGAGGTTCAGTCGTTATTACACCAGACGATGGAAATTTAAACATATCGCTGATGGAAGAATCTGCTTCACTTTCCATAATTATTCCACAGACGCTATTTTCTGATGTTGGGATAAGTATCTTTCACGTCGTTCAGGGCCACAAATATCCTTCAAAAAGAGGAATACATTCTGAGTCTACTAACAGACAAGCTGAAATTCGTTTCGGGCGATATCTTACTTATCTATAGGACTGCCTTTCTGAAATAATATGTTGCTTTTATAGCTAAACATATTCAAAGAATGTTTGATATCACTAGAAGAATTTTCAGCGTAAATAAAATTCTTTTTTTTAATATATATTTAAAATAAAATTTCCGATATCAAAACTTAGGTTTTAGGTGTTCTTGCTGCAATAATAAAACAGTCAAACACGATATTTGAATAATCAGTCTGATTATCTTTAAACTAAACAATATTGAGTAAACACAATAGATATCAAGAAGAATTTGTTTCGTATTGAGATTTTTTTTTACAAAATCTTGAAAAATCAGCTTTCTGCACAAGGCAAGGAAATCAAAGGATAGTTATACATATACATTTTATACAGGTACTATTTGAGTATGTACAAAACCTTCATTGGTATCATAGAAACACCGGAAAGTTGAATATGACTGCGTAATTTTCATATAATTGTACCTTAAATGATATTTAAAATAAAGAAAAGATCAAAAGAAATCATCCCGTCACAGATAAATCACACATATTTCCGAACAATAAGGTTTTTTTATCGAATAGACAGTGGGGTACTTCGACCCACTTTTGCCGATGGTTTTAGTGTCCTCATCCATATAGTTTCGCGCGACATCGGTTTCCCCCCAATCCCGATGACATCTCTTATCAGAAAAAAAAGAGAAACATGAGGTCGGCAGATTCACAAAAGGAATGACGTCGCCAATGTTGTTGAGACAGCCTTAATCTACGTTGGCGAAGTCATTACGTTGGGGTGCAATCTAAACCTGGAACCCGTGTAATCCCTTTGAAAAGTGCTTTCCTGGAAACCCTTGAAAAATAGAAAACAGATGTCATATTCGGCCCACTTGAGAGAGAAATCTGAAGAAGTAATTTCAATGAAATACCATAAACTGTCTCGTCGAGCAGCCAATTTAAAATGGCGAATGACAAGGGGACATTGATATACGGTTTTTTGCCAGCTTTTCTTGCCGTAAAAGATCCATGATGTTCACGCCCGCTAAAACGGCATAAAAGCACTGTCACACTCACCGCGATCACGCTGGCGCTCCCACTGCGACCTGAAAAGTAGGAAAGCGTGACGCAAAGCACAGTAAGGTCTCTGAGAACGATTTGGTGACGCAGTGGAAACTATCAAGGACGGGAGAGGGTCGCCATGAGCTACCTTGAGCGCCAAACCTCGGCGCTTGTTTTGTGCATGCACAAAACAAGCGCAGCGGGTCGGCGCTCTGACGAGAACGGTGTAATGACGCAGTACAGTCGCTATGGCAGCGCAAAGCGAACTACATGAGCTTATCGTGGACGTAGCAACAACGCATAGAAGCGACTTGGTGTGCGACTGCTGTACGCTGATTGGGCTCTCAATACGTGCCTCTTCCGTTCTTATTGCGCTGTTACTGCACTTCTACTACGCTTTGTGGGCTTGTTTCCTCTCGACACTGGAACCTTCCCTCTGGCGGACTTCTTGGTTTTTGTCATGCTGAAAGTAGACTGTTGCCCTGGTCGCAGGAGGCTCTAATTTTATACACGCCGCACATGCGCAATGAACGAGTTGCAAATGTATTCAGAGCGTAGTGAGAGCGCAGCGGCATCGACTTGGACGCACTGAGAGCACACAGAGCGCAGTGGGAGCGCATTGAGAGCGCACTTATGACCAAACTGGGAACGCATAGGGTCCTGGTGGGAGCGTAATAAGCGAGTCAAGAACGTACTGTAAACTACCTGGTGTCATGAATTTCACAATTTTCGGCGATGTCATTGCGCTTTGGTGAAAAAGTCCGGGAGCGCAAAGCGGTCGACGGCTGATCGCAGTAGAGTGTGACAGGCGTATTACTGAGGCGGTTAAACAGTTACTCGCTGACACCGGCCGGCCTCTACCCTAACCCAGCCATCGATTCGCATACATGTATGACCGTGTGAGAGACTGAAAATGCCAAACAGAAAGGTACTGTAGTCATGACAAATCTGTACAATAGCAGAATATGGGTTTGGCATAGCAATAATACCAGTCGTACTTGTTCAGAGTGTCAAATCACATTCGCGCCCTCCTGATCTCTCTGGATATACTCAAATTCGAACGAATTGGAAGCCAGGTAATGTAACGTGTTTTCCATTCTCTTTGTTGTACGTATCCGTGATTATTTTGATATGAGAGGCGCCCACGTGTCATTTCTTCGATGACATCAAAGAGATCGTTCTACAGCGTATTTTCGTTATATAGCATATAGTATTGGGACTCTTCTATGGGTGCACTCCGAAGATTCTTTTATTCGGCATGGAATAGACTATGGGTCCGTTGTTCGGCCACCAGTTGTCGCAAAACCTTCAACCCAAATCACTTATATGTATATATTTTCTGAAAGAGCATGATGAAACTATTATTTTAAGATATAACACTGCTATGTTATAGAAAAATTTAACTCGAACATTCTCCTCCATGCTTGCTTCATTTTTCCTAGAAAACCCCTTAAAAATGTCGAAAAATGGTCAAATTCGGCTCAATTTCCAGAAAAATCTGTAAGAGCGATTTCAATTAAACTTCTTACTCACGTTCCCTGGTCCGGCCTCAACTTAAAAAGGCAAACAAAAGTGGGTGTCAACCTGTCCGTTTTTTGTCAGATTTTCTTCCCGTAAATGAGTCCCGATTTTTAGGCACACCCAAGGGGCATAACTAAGGCAGGACAAACTTTACTCCATGATCCCGATCAGCGTGTAGACGAAGCCAGCACTCGATTTGTACGTACTCGTTTGCAGCGTTGATAATGCTGAATAGGATGGCATTATAGATATAAGCTATTAAGAAGACAAGAAGAATTATGATGCAGCAGAACAAGGGCAGTCTATCGTATTATGAAATTAGAGAGGGGCCATTGCTACGAAACTGTGGAGGCCCACCTATGGAGCGCCAATATCTGGCTAACCCTACCTGGCCTGGGAGGGGGGGGGGGCATTATGGCCCCCCTACCAAACTTTCTGCACTATATCCGGAACGGCAAAAAATGGAGATGAAACTCCGTGACTTTATAGTTTATCTTATTGGGGTCATTTTGAGCCTATTTGCATAATCTTGTTAATTCAAGATGGCGGCCACGTAGGTACGAGAAAAGTGATGTTTTTGTCATATTTCTTCATTTCTGCTTTTCCGCGATGAAAAGAGGGCAGAAACTATTTTATTTCATATCACATTAATATTTGCTAAGTTTTCATTCATTTTTAAATCAAAGGCGAGGAGTGATTACATGCCTGCCAAAACCAGGAAAACCAAGAAATCTTCTCAAGAATTGGAGACCAATTACTCTTTTAAACGTTATATACAAACTTGGGTCGTCGTGCATTGCAAATAGAATAAAACTAGTTCTTGATAAGCTCATTCACGAAGACCAGAAGGGATTTATCCAAGGAAGATACATTGGGGAAAACATAAGACTGGTATATGACCTAATGCTAGAGACGAAACTGAAAAACATACCAGGCCTATTACTACTTGTGGATTTTGAGAAAGCCTTCGACACCGTGTCCTGGGCTTTTCTCGACGAAGTTCTCAAATATTATAACTTCGGAGAGTCTATTCGACGATGGATTCGTACCTTCTATAAAGATATCCAAACATGTACCGGACAAAATGGACATCTGTCTCCGTTTTTTTATAACACCCGTGGATGCCGACAGGGTGACCCAATCTCACCGTACTTATTTTTACTTTGCGCCGAAATCTTAGGAATAATGATACGCTCAGACAAAACTATAAGGAATCAAACTTGGAAACACAGAGTTTAAGATAAGTCAATACGCAGATGATACTCAGCTAACCCTTGACGGTTCAGACACCTCCCTCAGGAAGTCATTAGACATCCTAGATCGCTTTTATAGTATATCTGGGCTTAAAATCAATGTTGAGAAAACAAAGGCCGCATGGATTGGCTCACTGTCTGGATCAAATATCAAACTATGCGAGGATGTAAAACTGGACTGGGCAACGAATTTCAGTATGCTTGGGGTAGAATTCTCGACAACTAATTTTAATGAAATATGGAAGATCAATTATTTAGCAAAATTAGAACAGTTAAAAACAGAACTGAATAGATGGAACCTTAGAAATTTAACACTGTTAGGAAAAATTACCATTATAAAGTCTTTAGCGCTATAACTTACTCACCTCTTTCTTGCCTTGCCAGACCCACCTGATCAGTTTATCCAAGAACTAAATTCTCTTCTATTTAAATTTATTTGGAACGGGGGAAATGATAGGATCAAAAGATGTGTAATAACTCAAAGCTATAAAAGCGGAGGTCTTAGAATGGTAAATGTGAAGAACTTCATCCATAGTCTTAAAATATCGTGGATACGCCGACTACTCACACAGAATAAAAAATGGTCTGATATAATTAACCAAAATCTGACTGAAACTCCATGTGTATGGGACGTCGGAAGCAATTATATTACGGAAGTCACCTCATCCATAGAAAACCCCTTTTGGAAACATGCGTTTGAAGCTTGGGGTGAATTACGAAAAAAACTTCGACCTACTTTTATCAAGGACATTATGGACGAACCACTTTGGTACAATTCAAATTTAAAGCAGTCGCTTTTTATCAAAGACTGGTATAAAAAAGGTATTATAAATGTGAGGCATATTTTGGATCGTAAGAGAGAATTTATCAAATTTGACGAACTGAAAAGAAAACACGATCTAAAAGGAACCTGTTTAGATTATATGCGACTACTTAAATCCGTTCCAAAAGAATTTAAAGATCTAATAGCCAAAGAAGCGCTATATATTGAGCCAGAACACCTGTCTCCAACTCTTGGAATTGAGAAACGGACTCTGATAAGACAGGAAAGGGGATGTAGGCACTTCTATGATGTTTTGAATACCCCAAATGAACCTTATACAACTAAAGCTAGCGAGAAATGGGAAGCAATTTTAAATCTTGAATCACAAATCAAGTGGGAGGAAGTTTACAAGAGCAATTTTGATAGTACAAAGGAAACGAAACTTCGGGATATGCAGTATAGAATTTTACAAAGGACAATTTGCACAAACGCATTTTTACATGTAATAGGGAAAAGGGATGATAATATTTGTTCCTATTGCAATACAGCAAAAGAATCAGCTGAACACTTATTTATATTCTGCCCCGTCGTACGAAAACTTTGGACAGAGATTGAAAAATGGCTAGGCGAAACTTTAAATATACAATGTTCTATAACAAGTGACAAGATAATATGTGGATGGGGTATGCAACAGCAATTGTTGAATACATTAATGATAATAACTAAATGATATATATACAACAATAAATTCAAGAGCTCAACTTTGAGCACTAAAGCTCTTGTAAATAAATTTAAGAACCAATATAACATTGAAAAGTATACTTCCTCCGTATTCAATACTGTCGATAAATTTCGTGGAAAATGGCTTTTGGTTCAACACTATTTTGAAACGTAACAATATGTACTTGCCATAAATTGTGTGCATACAGAACCATCAACCACATACCCATCTCGTTGAGTTTCGACACGTCCCATTCCAAGATCAAATTAGGCTAATATATAATGGCACAGATATGTTGTATGTATTACGTATGTTTTGGGTGTTACTTATGTATATCATTTATATGTGTCTAGATGTGCACATTTGTTCATAATTTGCATCATACTGCTATTATGTCATGTATGTTACGTGTACATATTTAAAAAAAAAATAAAATAAAATAAAAAAAAAAAAAAAAAAAAAAAGTTTTCATTCAGTTTTTGAGGAGAAATTGCAAAAATAAAAAATTCGAAAAATCTGACAGAAAAATCGACCAAAAAATGTCGCTTTTGAAAATGACGTCACTGTGACGTCATCAAAGCGGCCATCATGGTTTTTTTTTACATTTTCTGGTAGAGCTTGACCCAAGGGTATAGTGTAATAAGTTTCAGCCCCCCTAGCTCAAGGGGTAAGAAAAATAATTAGGGGCGGGGGGCATTTCGCCCCCCCCCCCTAAGGCCTGGACAGGCCCAAAAAGCCCAGGCCAGATAGGGTAAATACAGCAACATTTTCCCAGTTATACGACAGATTTGAAACCGAAAACGAGGTCGCGCTATATCATCGGTCAAATAAGACAGTCACGTGGGTGTGTATAAAGATTGGAGTGGGTCCTACAAATAGTGATCCAATGAGAATGCTCGTCTTAGTTTTAAACGGAAGGGTTGAATGACCAATAACTGAACGGGAGACAGCTGGAACATTACGCAGATAATGCTAATATATTGATTTAACAGAGTTCAACAGTGTAATTTTCATTAGAACTCGGTTTCACTGTGATCAGAGTGAAGCTTGCTGCAACGCCGTCCATTCATTGGCTGTTGATTTAAACGGGCTGTTCAAGTAATATCTGGTATCCCCACATCTGCCTACGGAGGAAACAGACCTGTAGAAGTGGATGTGTAGATATCATCAACTAAAAGGTAGGAAGAGCTCGTATGTGGTCAAATATGGTCGGTCTCCCTTATTATCAAATTGGAGGGCGGCCATTCTGCACAACTATGGTATGATTTTTCCAGGTCGCTTTCCCCCTGTTTATGTTGAACTGAGGATGCTTCTGGGTATAGCAATATACTTGCTGGTTGTCCACCATATTGGGTGATATCCGTTCCCTTATACCTGGGACGAGTATAGAGGGATATGAAACGCGGCCCTGAACTAGGGTTTGTCTCTTTAATTGATATGTTAATGAGTGATTAGTGATTGGTTAATTAGTACGTCTCGTCACTAATTGGCTTTTGTGCGCAAAAGACCGTCACGTGTGCTTCGCTGCGAGTCCCGCCCTGTTTCGCTGGCCGAATACACGTGCTTGTCAACTAGGATCCATTAACGGGAACGCCAGTCAACTCAATTTAGGCTAAGATTGGTGACCAAAAAAAATTCCTTTACAGCTTAACGAGTGGCAAAAGGAATACATCATGCAAACGACAAGAAACAAAACTAGTGCACGGAGAAAAAAAATCTAAAAAAAAAACAAATGACCCAAAAGAGTAGTTCAATCATAAAAACGTGCAAGAATTGTGAGATTTGTTCAGAATTCTAGATATTTGGCATTTTTACGATTTTCACGAGCAATTATTTACAAAAACGAAAATGGAAAATTAAAACATTTTGCGTACTGTCAATGACATGCTTGCATATTTTGTAAAAACTAGCACAGATATACCTCAAAGATTGAGATAAATGAGAAGTTTGATCACAAAGATAGAAAAAAAGTTATCGGCAGCGCAGAGCGGTCGAAAGTTGTCATATGCATCTTTTCGATGAAAATCCCTCAAAAGTTTCTTCTCTCAAAATAGTACCTGTCTCGATCAAATAATCTGATGCCAATTGCTGCAGAAGAACGTTTATAAATCTGGTAAAATCTGGAATGAATTCGTGACGAAAACTATGCGATGCAAAGAAGTTTAAAACAATGGTGGTATATAATGTCTCGCAGAATCTCGCCAGGCTCACGCGCGAGACATACATTCCCCGTGAGCTCGCGGCGGCGCCTTTGATGTCGGGGTATGATTCATATCCCTTTAATATGCGAATGCGAAGCGTTCGCATTCTTAGATAGAGCGTGTGTCCAAATGAGATCTGTACCCTTACTACCTTAGCGATTGAAAAGTTTGTTACCGAATTTAATAACTTCCGGTTCCATGGTGGGTTCCATCTTGAATTCTGTGATTTGATGCATGACGGGAGGTACGATTTTCTCTGTAAATCTGGAAATCATACGCACACGCGATTTCTTTATGAATCAATAATTCCAGTAAACAAAAATAAACAATAACTCCAAATAAAACCTTCAAGTACTCATTGTGAAATCCCAATCAGCGATAAAGTTTAGACTCGTACCTTCCCCTTGCTCAAACGGAAATCAGATCTCCGTGCGGGTCATTGGCAAGGTACGAGTCTACGATAAAGTTCATACCTCGCCTGCATTTGTATGGGGCGAACATTTGATTGTTCGAAGCTGATGCCTCTTTCGTGTTCTACATGTACCCTGCCCTGTCTAGGGTGTTCAGTACAATAAATATTGAATTGAATTGAATTTGTACGAGTCAATAAAGTATTGTCGTCTGCTAGAAAGAATATTCAAAACACCAACGTCATACGCTTCGGACTGTCACCACACCAACGGTCATCAAGTGCAACTTTTCCAATATTTCGGTTCAACCATGGAGTTAAATATAGAAGGAGAAACTACTCCGCCAGATCAAAGTGTTCAATGTACGATTAGCCTTAGCCTTAGTCGGATTAGCCTATGTGTACTTGGGGGATTAAAGCAGGTTCGGTCATGTTCGGCAGTTGCCGGATTCCCGCGCATGCGCCCCATCGACGTCATCAAAGCTATTATAAGTTGAGTGTATTGGAAATGTGAATTGGTACTTAGCCACCCGCTGTGCACGCCGCCAGGGAGTGTTGAGTTTGACCATGGAGGGAAAGAGATCTCCGCTGCTCGTTCTTAACCGTTCGACCAATATTCGCATTTGAAGTTATGAACATGTATTTTCAGCTCTTATATATCGAAATTTGAGCAGCACACGCTCACCGTATACAATATAGAGGCCATTTTCATTTGTGATATAGATACAGGAATTGTTTATTATTCATCCCGTTCTCAAATCCTCTTTTTGCCTTAATAATTGGGTAGGAATTTATTTTTACTCACCAGGGAACCACCAGTGTGAATTGTACTGTTGCGCTTACCGTTCCTCGTTTTCGTTAACGAGATTGTTTATTTTAGCATAATATGCTTACTTGATCTCACGCTTTTTAAATAAGTCTTATTTAACTCCGTGGTATAACGTAATTAGAATAAAATGAACTGCTGATATTCGTCAGCCTATATAATAGCTTTAATACCGATGCCCGTCAAGAACCCCATCGGGCCAGAAGTGATCTTCAATACACACGTATTGAAGATCAATTAGCGATTAGCACGCAGGGGGTAAAGCGGCCTTGGCTGACTCATTAGTTAATAGCTTCGAGGCAGCGCAAAAGCGAAAAAAGGCCAATCTAGTGTTAACAATATTGCATTTCATCCAAATTCAGGCTTCCGGTCCCTAAAATGGTAAAGACAGATATGTACTCTTTTATTTGAGTTTGAACGCACAAAATGTGTTATTTTTGAAATGCGGAAATTCTGTTAATTCGGCAGTGAAAATGATGTATTTTCTGTTCGTGGCAAAATTCCCCATGTATTTAAATGGGGTTTTTGACAAGTATTCTATCGTTTATTTTATTCGCTAGTGCAACCGGTCCCTCATGAGCTATTCGTTTCCACATTCGCTGTACTTATACCAAGTTCCCTGCAAATGTTTGTCTTGTTGAGAAATGCGGAAATTGTAGAAAAACGATAAAATATACAAACCGACAGTATAATTCCAAAGTCCTGTAACTAAGCTATGAATGGTCATATTCTGATCAATGAAATATGCTCATATTCAGTATGATTTCAAATTGCCTAATATTTTTACGTGGAACTACTGCGCATTTTTAATTTCAACTTCCGTTGATGTTTTTCTGCGGCGAATAAGAACCAACGACTCGGTCGGCGGAATCAAACATTGCACATCAAACGGACAGATCGTGACTGACAGCCATTCAGAATACAATAGCTCTGCGGGCGACCTCACGGGTCAGCGACCTCACGGGTCAGCGACCCGCGGCTGGCGGAGTAGTTTCTCCTTCTATATTTAACTCCATGGCTCAACAAAGGGTTGATTTCCGCAGAGGTTTGTCAAATTTGCTGCACAAATAAGTGTTGACATTCTTTTACGACTGTCGTTGCTTTCATAACCTAGGAATAGTTCAACTGCCTTGTGCTGCAACACTCATACTGCCTTAGCTTATAAATATTCAATTTCACTCAAACTGAATATGCATTGCAACTCCAACCGAAAATGAAACTTACAACCAGGGGAATTAACTCTACATAAAACATTGGATTTACTCCCCTTACATACAATTTTTAATTTTATCTTTTTCAATTACTTTTTGTAATCCGGTTATTTTCTTCCTCATTCTCAGTTGTCATTGACATTTTTACAATGGATCACAACTATGTAAAGACACAACCAACCAATGTTTGGGATCATTCTTATGCCAGAAAAAGCGTAAAACAATCTGAACTGAAATTAATGGATGCATTTCAGTGCAACACTATTGACATCCCTGGTGATGGAAATTGTTTCTTTCATTGTCTTAGTTTAGCCATACATGGGAATATATCAAGGCACCGACATTACAGATACCGGTTTAATTCACAGGGCCGTTGGAACGCTTTGGAATGCGATTCTGTCCTGGATTTAGTCTTGATTTAGTTGTGTTTTAGACACGATCGACTTCATGTCAAGTTATCTAGTTGAGTGGATTCCGCTCAAGTTTGGGTCAATAAATCGCTCAAGTGGTAGACAAAATCACTCAAGTTTGAGTGAAGTAACATTCACTCAATTACTTGAGTCAAAGGATCTTGTACGATAAGATGGACAAACGGCCCCGGCGAGTAGTTCATTCACAGCGGATCACGTGACTCAAGTGAAATTGAATAGAGTCGAGTTGACCGCCGAGAGCGCGGTTTGCAAGGCCAAGCATATTTTACTCGTGGTTTTACATTCTTTTCCCTCATATTAAATTGATGCTGTTATATGATATCTTCGTCTCATTCCTGTTACGTTAATACCGTTAATTACATAAATAAAAAGATGAGTACGGAAATGAAATGAATAGATTTTACTCGCACTCGCTGAATTGAGTATCCGCAAGTCTCATTTCTTTAAGAGAACCAACGACAACTCTCGTAGTCATTTTTGTTTTGGCGTGTGGAACATACTGTAAATATACCCTCATATGCGGTAGATGACGAGCAACCTTCATGGCGTTCGACTGACAACCATGCACAATGTGGTGAACAAGGGTAATCAGCAATGTTTAAAGTTCCGAATGCGTATGCTCTTAGTTTATCGTGCCCATAGTAACTGTTGCACGACCACTTTCATTACGCTGATCACCAGCTGCACATGCGTGACGTATTTACTGGTGATAGAACTGTTGTCGGTAAGGATTAAAATAGATGCGCTATGGCCGTAAACTGCATTTGTCTATTAACCCATTATGATTGGTCAACAGATAATTTTCTCATTTGGCCTAATGATAATGGCAAGACCATTGTTGATATCGCATACATCCCAAAGGGTAGTAAATATTCTTCATCGTGGACATATATATTTTTATATATTTATGTACGAATTCAACGTACAGATCTAGTTCCCTGAGAGCCTTTTTGATACGACTAAATACTAAGTTGATCAAATAAGTTCAGATATTGGTGTGTGCAATTCTCTATCACGCGGGCAAAACTTTGCAACATTTGCTGAATATTATATCTTGAGATATAGATCATTTCCACTCATTTTTTCTACTAACAAATATTCATATATATATTGTAATCATGGTGAAAAATCGAAAAATGCATAAAACTGTTAAAACATTTTGGAAGAATATTCTGGGATTCGAATCAGCAGTTCATCAATCAAAACGACAACTCTTCTCGCGATTCTATCCATTCCACCAGCTCATACTCGTACATATAACATTGATCCAGTTATCGTATTTAAAATTGAACACCAAATGACCAAAAACAATATTCCATAAAGTTTCATTTTTTATATGAAGATAAACGATAACCAACACGTGCTTTGTTGAACAACTAGGGATTCAAAAGAGGACTGTTACGTGTGAATATGTTTGTGGTTATAGTTTATCTTCATATATTTACAGACAGGCAAACCGTGCTTTTCAACGCAAAACTGTCAATTTCGCACAAACCTACCACTTTGGAGAGCTCCTGTTGAAAAACCATGACACTCATGCTCCCAATATTTCAAAGAGAGTTGAAAAAACTGTCATAGTTTAATCGAGACGAGCATTTCATATTTTAAGTTTCATTTTCATCTACAATCGTACCTCACCTGGGGCGGTGTGTCCACCTTAACGTATAAGGTCCTTTCACTCAAGTTAGAGTGGTATGAATTTTCACTCAAACTTGAGTGAATTTCACTCAAGATGTTTTAGAGAGTATAGACTTCCAATACGCATGTTTCGAGTTATGACGTAACGTCGTCTGAGTGAACTCCCTTTGCGCACTGACGTCATTTGGCGAAACCCCATAATATTTGGGGTAGCGCAATGTTATTTCTCTCACAATAATACTCCTTTACCAAGGCCATCAAAGCGTAACTCAATGTTTCACAACTGAAATAGTCCTTGCATTAAGTAATCTTTACACCCCGCTATGTTAAAGGATAGGGGATTGGCCGTATCGTTTCGCCAGAGGACGTTGTCGCTGTGCAAAAGGACGTCACTCAGGCGATGTAACGTCATAACTTGAAAGATGCGTATTAATACCGGGCGTATAACGATATACCTTATACATGAAGTTTTTCTTATTCATTTTTTCCCCCGAATGTAACTGAAGTAGTATTTAGCCAAAGTTCTAGTGAACATTGTTATCCAGTTTACTTCCTTCCTCCACTAATTATAGATTGTGCCGTTACACACATATACATTGTTTATATTAATTGCTGCCAAAAGTTACTTAACTCATTGCCTACGGCAAGTCGTTCAATTCAATTCAACTTTATTGTATCATAAAAACAATTTACATGTCCATTAAGGACTGGATACAATAACACTCAAACAACTTGTGAGATATGAACATGACCACGCACAAATCAAGGAGTAGTGATAACAGTACCCTAGAGCTTGTGACTGTGAAGAACTTGATATAAATCAATACGAAACCCAGTCCAACATGCCTAGGTCCTACATGTAACCTGTAAATATAGCACAATGTTGAGTGCCTTATCCTGTCTATAAGCGCAGCATCACGGAACAATAATAAGTTGAGACTAGATATTGTTGGTACAATATCACGGCCTTTCCATGACGGTCCCACAAAGGCATCCTTTCGTTATAAATTAAATTCATATCGTGTTACATATGCGATGCCGATGTAATGATAATTGAACATCATCCGTTTAATTGACAAATATACATAATGCATCATGGGCTCAGCCGGGTTCGCAGCTCCTTTCCTCATCTGAAGCGACGTTCATTTAATTGCAATCGCGGGGTGACTCGGTTGGTACAGTCGGAAAATGAATAGGTGTGTTGGGTTACATACAGGTCTTCAGGCCTTGTCAATGGGGAACCAATTAATAACTCGTTGAAACTGCTCTGGCGTTATACAATTAGATGGATGAAATCAATTACTACTGAATATCGAAGGCGTTTAACCCGACAGGTAATACGCAAATAGCGTACACGAATTGGGGGAAATGCGTATCGTTATATCTTCAAAACAATTAATGTTTATAATCTTGAAATTTCACAAATAAACACATATATATACCTGTACCAGCTTAGTATCTACAAATCGCGTGAAACAACAACGAGATGCAGTCATAAGACGGTTCACTCACGTATTCTGGCGCGCAATTTTAGTCTACTGGGTGTTGTTGTTCAATAAGAAAACAAATCCTTACCTTCTTCGTACAATCCATTCGTACTTCATCTCGGAACATTCCACATAAACGGCGACATCAAATATTCCCTTGTTTTAGGATCTTCAATCCTAGTGACACCTAATGCCATCCCTGCCGAGCTTGCTTGAAAAACAGCTATTTTCCTACGCTCGCCGTAAAAAGAACAGTGGCGCGTACTTCAAGGACAGTCGCGCGCACTTCCGGGGAAGTAAGTTATTCCCCTTGTTTGTTTTCGAATACCAGTATCGCTGAGCCTCTGTCTACGCTCTATTATTTCAAACTAACGGCTTTCTCGTAACTGTTCAAGTTTTCCACAATTACTGTTCCCGGTACGGAGTCATTGTCAACGAAAGAACACAGTATTGGAAGTATGTGGCAGCAAATTGCAAGTTCGTAACTATTGCGGTTCGAGAGATAAAAGGTTTACAAAATTGAGCCGGCCCCGTCGTGTAACACGACGTTTATTTAATTGCGAACATTGGATGCCTCGAGTGTTACAGCCGAATCTCTATAGCGAAATTGACAACACCCATTGAATAGATGAAATCAACATGTGACCATTTAACGGCTTAATAGTTCGGAAAATTTGAATTTTAATATCTCGAAACCTATCAAAGCTATATTCTTGAAATTCACTTATATATATTCCCCCAAAAATAGTGACGATTGGATGCATACTTTTCGCAAAACTTATCGTAAATTTCAGAAATTGCTAATTATCTCCCAATCTTCCTGGTATTCTTTTATGGGTTCTACTGATGTTCTGTTACGTCATGTAATGGCCTACATTCATGTGCAAATTTCAACTTGAAATTCCCAACAGTTTTCCAGTGATGGCACTGTAGTCGCAAAACTATCCCTGGCCATATCTCAAAAACCAAGGCCAAGGTCATCTTGAAAATTTCGTGACGTCATACCTGTATTATGGGGTACAAATGTGTTAAATTACAAATTCCTGCAAGTTGTAGTTTTTCGAGAAAAGTACATACAACGCTTTTTACATTTTGTAATATTCAAGGTCAAGGTCACATCGGATGGTTTTATAATTAGCGCCAAAAGAAAGTCAATATTGTACTCATTATTACGCCATTGTTTTGTGACTGGCAGTGTGTTAGTTTTCCAGTAAATGGAAGCCGTATTTTCGATATTTGGATGCTTATCACTTCAAAGATCGAGGTCAAGACCGAATTCTGATACAAGTGCTGACCTTGTGACGTCATGTAGGTCACGTGACCTTATTTTCAGGCGGATCGCATTAGCCGTTCAAGATTTGACCACCAAACTTTGCACTCTGGAGGTCAAAGGTCAAATTTAAGGTCACATCCTTTTCGGCCATTAAAGTGTTCATTAATATTAGGAGTATCAATGCCATAGCTTATTTCCTTATAAAATAACGGATTTTGAAAAACATTAAAGGGGAGATAACTACTTTTTCTAGTTACGTAACAATTCAAAAATATAACTACAGCATGGCCATATGTAACACTTACCAACCATCAACTTTCTTTCAGATATGTTCTTTAGTTTTGGCTGTACAGAGGTCACACGAAAAACAGCACCAAGGGAGAGAACTCGAAAACTGCCCGTCTGACCTACTTATTTTATTCGCTCATTTTGTTGAGAAAAACACTTGCTTTCCAATGCCAACTTCGTCTTCCAATCCGTTTGCTCAATATTCGCAAAATAAAATTTAACTTTGCTCGCCTATATCTTATTGGGTCAAGGTCAAGGTCAGTTGTCCAAATAATATGCATAACTTCAGACGTATATCTAACCGTGTGCTCAATATCTAAGATCTACAGTGAGGCTTTCAGGACGTTTCGTTGTGTACAAATTTGGATAGCATAATAATAATAATAAAAATCCGTAGAATAACAAATAGGTCTTTCCATCGGAAATGGAAAGACCTAAAAATATATATTTGAGGAAGAATATCACACAGGGACAATTAAATTTTTGCATTTTCTCAGTTGGAACGCATTGTATATGAAGCGTGCCACTATTGTAGCAACATCATTAGGGGGATCGAGCATGAGATTGACAAGCTCATCCAACGTGAGCGGCTCACGTTTCTTAAACTTGCGCCGGAAAGTCAATGTCAGCGGCTTCTTGACAGCCTTATGTGATTGGTTGTTTCGGCCTCGTAGCGAAAAATTGAACAATTAACGGTCCCGTGATATATGAATCACTGGCTACATTCTTTTCAGCCTCGATTTAGAGTTTATCATCGGGAATCACCAAATAACGTCATGTCATGTGACAATTGTGTGGGGGAACTCCAAAAATGGCGGCTACGGCCATCGTGTGTTGTGTTTTTGTTTTCTACTGACTAGACAACATACAAGTTCAAGAAAGGTTTCCATCATCATATTTTATTTATACGAATCACCAAAGCATCAATGATTGTAAAAATATATAGATAGCCTCATGAAATGCAACAAATGAAAGGGGTTTTCCAAGCATGGCGTCACCATCCCGTGTGGGCGACGTAACTTCGTAAGTTGTGCGTGTTTTTTATTTCTCCCGACTCGAAAAAAACAACAAACAATTCAAGAATGGTTTCCATCATAAGTTTTTATTTATATGAATCCCCAAAGCTTAAGGATTGTAACTAGGCCCATGGGCATATATAGAAAGGTGGTTCAGAAGAATAAATGCTATTGCTTGATTGAGGGTTGGGCCAGATACCATCCATCGCAGGTCAAGTTTTCTTTGCATAATCTAAATTTTATTGCACTGTACTTCCATTTGTAAATTAGTATTTTGTAATTAATGGCACAGGAAAAATAGTTTTTAACTGATTGTCATACCCCACTCACCCGAGTATCATTTTCAGAGACTATTGATTGACTGGTAGCAATAGTGGAGATATAGTTGCTTCCTGAGCAGCAGATTTCTTTCCCAGAGTTTCAATTCAAAATAGTATCTATTCGTTTGAAAAAGCGCCCCCCCCCCCTAAAAAAAAACACACACACGAAAAACTGGCCATAATACCAAGCTGATCCGTTTGTAGTGGTACCATTATTATACATACAACCGATACTGGTACTGAATCAACGTATTAGAACACAAGAATATTTCAGTTCTCAGACATGTCAGATAGTATTATTTCTCAATTTAAGTTCAATTGATTCATTGATTTCACTACATACATGTACATATATTCCTAACACCAGTCCATGTGATGACCTAGTTTTAGCTAAACTAGACCCAGCATAGATACATGTACAGCCCCAATAGCTATGGTAGGGCAGCGCTTTACACATGTACATGTTGCCTCCTGAACTGTATTTCTCTGAGCTGAGGTCAATCTTTTGAAGAGTGACCATAGCAGGCTTCCATAATTTAGGGCGTATTGATCTGATATCTCAAAAGAAAACAATTAATAGAGTATTATTTAATACAGACTAGAGATTAAGTACATGTTAAGTGACTATATATAGTCCTACAAAGCCTGTCAATCACTGAAGGATAACTATTTTGGTCTGAGAAAGAATAAACAATTTGGAACTATTTTTATAGGTGTACTTCGGACAACCCTAAAACCAGAAATTTTCTATATCCCATAATAAATGTGAGACAACTCACCTTTCTAAAAATATGTAGTTTACCCTATCTACGGTACCCATGGAAAATTTTGAAATGGCCGGCTGGCTAGACTCTCCAAGCAAGGTACGACCGGTACGTGAGTAATTTATGCAAAATTTGAAGCTCAAAACTGTCGAAATAATGCATTGCAAATCATTGCTGCTTGTATGGCTATTGGCAATTATAATTTGCAAGCCGATGCATGTATCTCGATAAAATGATCGGCTTGCAGATATCTATGTTGTTGTTGCGCATGTAAACATAGTATTTCGTAGTAAAATGTTATCAATGGGGAAAAATAGCTCAGTGACGTCACTACCAAGCGTAGTAAGTGTTATTCACCTAGGTACATACGATAAATATGTCATGACCATATGTCCCTAATAACACCGCGGTTATGTGATAAATCCATTTATTAACAAAGTATCTAAACTACATACTTGGTTATGCTGATTGTACGTTTACTTGACATTCCATGTTAAGTTGTAATACTGTGATAATACTATAGTATATTTGTCGAAAAGCTGTTTCGAACAGTTATCCATGTATTTTCCCCATATATCACAGAGAGTGGTTTGGGTGTAAATGAATGATTTGAACTGAAATTGTATTGTGCAATAAATTAAATTATTATTATTCCCATCCAAATCTCTGTTTTTTTCCACTGCATTCGCAGAGTATAATTATATTGGGAATTTCATTTGAATTTTCTAACTTGATATGTAATAGGTGAAGCCAGAAGAGAAGGCAGATTTTCTATCTGCGTTCGCTTCTATAGGCTTTGCCTATTTCATATTATTCGTCCCAGCTGTTACGGTCCCTTTTACGGTCACCAACAGTTAAATAATATTTGACGCAAACATGTAGCATCTATATATCATCCCAAAGGCTATGCTTGCACCATTACTCAAATACACGTGATATTTTCTGTGGTGAATAATTGAAACCCTTGCAATTCTCTTTAACATTGGTTCAGTTTACATGGAAGATATTGTCATATTCACAGTTGCCTGGCCTGTGGGATATTGGATGGTCGATGTCTACGTATAATTTTTTTCTATAAATTATGAAAATTAATAAATATATATATATTTTTTAAATCGATTTTTTTTCTCAATATTTGTGTATTTGTATAGGTGTATTTCTCTTTCATCTTTGGCTCAATTAAACTCATTCCCTATAATGTCAAGCCGAGTTACTACAGTTTTTAATTATCTACCATGTCCTGCCCTCTATGACATAGAATAAAAGAGAAGTTGGGAATAGAACCGCTCAACACGGTCATTTCAAAATATTCTCAGAAAAGAACGAAAGCCTACCTTTCCAAATGCCATCCGTTTATTACTTCCCAAGTGGACCAGCCTTCGAAATATATGCGCTTTGAATATCTAAACATTTCCTTGAGAAGATAAATTCATTCTTCGCGCCAAAACACGGCTTTTCAAACTTTTAGCCAGCACTCCGGTAAAAAACACTTCAGTCAGTATTTTAAGGACCGGGCTATACAATATTATCAGCGACGATTGGTCAAAATGATCTCCAAAAGTCAGGGCAGATAATCGAGTGGGCGGGAGATGACTTTTGTGGGTAATTTCGACCAATCGTCTCTGATAATATTGTATAGCCCGGTTAGATATTCAAAGCGAATATATTCCGAAGGCTGGCCCACTTGGGAAGTAATAAACGGATGGCATTTGGAAAGGTAGGCTTTCGTTCTTTTCTGAGAATGTTTTGAAATGACCGTGTTGAGCGGTTCTATTCCCAACTTCTCTTTTAGTCTATGTCGTAGAGGGCAGGGTATGGTAAATAATTAAAAACTGTAATAACGCGGCTTGACATTATAGGGAATGACTATAATTGAGCCAAAGATGAAAGAGAAATACATTTAGAAAATATATTTAAAAAAAATCGATTTAAAAAATATATATACATTTATTAATTTTCATAGTTTTTTGAAAAAAATTATACTTAGACATCGACCAGCCACTATCCCACAGGCCAGGCAACTGTGGTCATATTGGGTCCATTTTTCAGAGAAATCTGTAAGAGCGATTTCAGTGAAATACCTGATGATGAAATTATAGAGCAATCATTTACTTCAAGAAATTCACTAAATTATCGGTCAATTTTGTTCCATACATGAGAGTTTTTTCCAGTACATTCATTGAAATAGCCATATTACTAATTTTTTTTGCGTTAAAGGCGTTAAGCAGGATTCCAGAAATTATGTACAGCTTGCATCACTGCGTATATACGTACCTATCAGAACATAAAAATGAAGTTTAGCCACGGCTTTGGTCTAACTGTAGCTTAGAAAAACAAGGGGGACGGAGAATCGTGAACTCCTCCCACAAATTCCGGTCTAAAATATTTGCTCGCGGTAAACGTTTCCTGCTATCCAAAACTTCAACCTATTTCAGGTAATGAGCACGGACGACGGAAATATAACCTGGGAGCTTTGAAAGAGGGGTGGTCGGTGTAAGATCATGGTTGTCGCCCACCGACAGCGGGAAAGGTGGGGCTGGTGACATATTAGACAAATTTATTAAGTTGTTGCGCAACTTGGAGCGTAGGTTGAGGATAAAGTGACGTGGGAAGATACAATGACATAACAACAATTGGTGGCGATGACTTGTATTCTGATATATATTATTGCCCGTATACATGAAGCCCGGATAAGTACAGAACAAGAATGCAACATAAGGGGTTGATTGGTGGTGGTACTTTGCGCCGCTCCCGTCGTTTTTTTTTATTTATTATTATTTTAGTTTTTTTTACTCCTATCTCCGGACCGGAAGGACAAACACGTAAAGAGCCGACACTCCGGGACTTTTCTGTTTATCGTATTGGGGTGATTTTGAACCTATTTGCCTAACCCCCAAAGCTGAAGATCATGGATAAATTCAAGATGACGACCATGTGGGGCACTCAAAAGGTGGTGTTTTCATCCTTTTTCTTCAAAATTCCTGCTTTTCTGACAAAAAAAACCCCAACAAACAGCTATTTCATTTCACACAATATTATTATTTACAAATTTATCATGCAGTTTTTTGGCGAAAAAAAACAACCCATAATTAATAAAACAAATTACAAAATTCTGACCGACTCTCTTAATGTAACACAAATATAGTCAGCCAAATGGTTCAAACCTAGACATTGAGAAAAGGAAGTTTGAATAAAATAACTTAAATAATTACAGAACTATTCACATTTTATATGACGACGATAATCGAGCAAATGGTTCATTAAAATGATACGCTTGGTTTGCAATACCTTACGTCCTGGGAAATAGATTGATTATTTTCTGCATACCCATTTAACACAAGTTACAACTTTTCGCAAATGAAATTACCATACTATTATTTCCAATTGACCCCTACGTTTCTTCAAATGACCCCTAATTGTGACACCAGTTGTAGAATAATCCTTTCAGTTTGTAGCCTATCCTCAATGATAAAAATAACCAAATTTCAAGAAAACCCACGCGAAAGAAAAGAAAAGGTTTCGATGGGTTTATATATGCTTCCCATTGTAGTACAAATCAGACGTGAATAAATGCAAAAACAGTATAGTCCGACACTTTTCCAAAACTAGAAAGCAAGGGAATCAACGTTTGAGAAAAACAGCTTAAATGTGTTGGAGATCATCATCTTCCTTTTACGCCTTTTAAATGACCATGACGATGAAGGGAAAGGTAAACTAGTAGCGGAGGTAACTTACCACGCGGTAAGTATTATATCTAGACTGGGAGTCCTATCAACCCCGAACTATAGCTTTTCTCTGATGAAATCAATAATTTCCAATTGACGTAATACGGTACGATAATACGATTTGACGTTACCTTAAATGACTCATTTTAGTCATCAAAAACCCCAAAACTTTTCCAACCAACCAAAGTTGCATTAATCATTAATATAACCATCACATACATGTAGTATATACAAGATTATCATGTATATATGTATGATGTACTAAATTCAGTGTTCATATGTACATTTTAGTGGAATACAGTGAAGATTGTGAGCATAGCTATAATACTGGTCAACACTAGAGACTCAGAGTGATTCTATCCTTGGATCAGTAAACAATTAAATATCTATTGACACAAGCAGATACCAGCCTATGCCAAGTGGAGAACTCAATTAACATAGCTACTTATGATTTCATACCATGTGAGTTTTGACCATGTCCCTGCACAATGTCGGTTATTATATTCACAACGCAGTATAAAGCTTGGACGACCAAGTCTGCAAAAGTCATAAACCATATTCATGTTCAATTGATGCATACAATGTAACCAAGAATACATAATTATACGATTTAATCAAAGATCAACCGTTGCATATTATCTTACACATTATCTATCTGAAAATTTTTGAATTCTGGATCGAAGAGGAAATAAATAACAGCTCCATCCATATCATACTTATGTTCATTAACCTGGAATACACTATAGTCTGTCTATTTTGATTGAGCTTCTTAAAAATAAATAGTTCTATCGGCATAAATTTTCCTTTTTTGCATTGTGTAGAACAAATTAAATTCTACAAAATGACCACCATTAATCCGCGATATCTATAATATATCACGCTTGATTTAACTTTGTAATTATTTTCATACAAAACTCCAGTACAGTCGTTTCATGTACCGGGGATCAATCTCATAGAAAACGTCATCATGTACAGGGGTAAAGGCGTTCGGTGTCCGTCTTTTCGCGTATGTTAACGTTCTATTAGCGTTTGAAACGCGTTTCAATAGCGCTTGGAGGCGTTTTGTATTCGTTTCGTTTGCTTTTCAAAAAACGCGTTTATACCTCGCAAACGCGTTTGATCATCGGTATGTTCATTTATCGTTCGTTCCCTTTCGCCTGAAACGCGTTTCACGAACGCGTGTGAAACGCGTTTTGGAACGCGTTATATTGCTCTGTTGTTAAATAAGAATTACCGTCCACACCACGGTTGCTTCATCGGGCGAGAATACTATATGGTCTGTTTTTTGTTTTTGTTTTTTTTTCTTAATTTAATTTGTAGAATGGTTTGGCGACTGAGTGTTGATCAAAAGCTGCATGGAGTAAAGGTCAAGCGAAACGCTTTTTTCGGCTCGGTATCGCGCGCCTGACTAATAATTTCGCTTGGTACCGGAAGGCAAATATTGTGTCGCTTGGTGAACGAAATGATTGAAGCTTGCGTTTGAAACGCGTTTTGGAACGCATTTTGGAAACGCGTTTCGGAACGCCTATGATTGGCGAAATATCCACTGGAAGTTTTTTTACCCAAAGTGTGTTCTAATATGCATGTCTAGGATGTTATTAGTCTCTAAAATAATTAGATTGAAATTCAATCTATCAGATTGAAATTAGTGACCAATCTTTTATCGGTTTGAAAATATTCAATCTAATAGATTGAAAATGATAAAATGAATCTGTTGTAGATAGAAAATGTAATCTAATAGATGGGATATTCAATCGAATAGATTGGTCACTAATTCCAATCTGCTAGATTGAATTTTCAATCTAATTATTTTAGAGAGTACGGACTGAGCTGTAGTCACGTATGATACTACACCTGAATTGTTTCCGCCGGGGTGTTTTGCCAAATGTATAATTGCTATAAAGAACCACATTACAGATCTAGTATCAGTAACATTTGGAAGGCTTTTCAGCAGTGCGTTTAATAGGTGGATTCATTAGGAATTGGGCGCCATATTATCTAATTAACGGACTGATTCTAAGAAAAGTCTGAACGACGAATTAAAGAAATAAACACTTGTCGTTAGTGCGAAGTCCAGAAGTCTATGTTCGTGTCATTTACAAATCAAATTTCAACGAAGGAAACTAGGGCTCCGCGATGAATAGATATTTAAAATTTGATATAACCTGATGGGTAAATGTGTCAAGATTTGTTCAGGTGTAATAGTAAATCGACAATGATTTCAACCTATTCTAAAGACCGAGACTATAAAATAACGAAAGTATACCTCAAAAGCGTGAAACGATATTGAAGATTAGAATCAAGGAAAGAAGCTTGCAAGGTTTCCTGCCTTTCTGTGTGGCTCTCTAATCGCCAGTAGCTGACCTAGTCTTCCAGTATTATCATTTGAACTATACTCCACAAGAGCGTTCCACTTTCCGTATTTTCGATCTCTTGTGAGGAATTAGGTTTTTAAAAAACATGAGACAGTCACTTGTGTGTAACATTGGGCAAATTGTTTTTGCTGATTTACCATTGGACAAAATAATTTCCTGCGTGGAGCAGACTGTGGACGGTTACAATTTTCTCCATAAAAAATATTTAGCTCGTTGTACACACCGACAGTCATTTTCAGTTTCCTATAATAAGCGAGCTCCAATCACTTTTCCTCAATAGTTGAGCACGATTACACAAATGTGTAGTTAGGTAATGTCATTCGTTTTTGCCAGCCTAATAGAGACGGATGTAGAAGATATCGTGTTTTTAAATAACATGTTACATAAATTAGCCGCATATAAGTGGCATGAAAGTAATACATTTTGCAGTCTCATTCTTTTATTTGATGTTTTGTGTGTTTTCTCGTGTGCCTAACAAGATTACTGCCTTTGGCACATCTGTAATTGCAAAGAGAACACCGGAAAGGCTTTTTATCAGTGTGTACTCTCATATGCACTGTTACCGGCGGATCTATGATCACAGAAACAACGTTTGAAAAGCTTTTCACGAGGGTGTGTCTTCATATGTCTAACGATACCACCATTCCAACAGGATCTGTACTCACACAGAGAACACTTAAAAGGCTTTTCACCAGTGTGTGTTTTCATATGTCTAACAATAGAACTATTCCGATTGGCGCTGTAATCACACAGAGAGCACTCAAAAGGCTTTTCACCAGTGTGTGTTTTCATATGTGTAACGACAGAACCTTTCTGATTGGACCTGAAATCACACAGAGAACACTTAAAAGGCTTTTTATCAGTGTGTCTTCTCATATGTCTAACAAGACTGCTAATATATACAGATCTATAATCACAGTGATTACACCTGAATGGTTTTTCACTGCTTATTTTTCTCACAAGCTTATCAAGAGTGGGTTGGTTAGTGCTCCCATATTTCTGGTATGCTTTTCCTCCAGTAGGCCTACATGTATATGTCACGTCGTCGTGTGTACAAGAGCAGTGCTTTTCGACAGGTAGTGGACTCTCGGTAGTGGACTCTCCAATTTTCCCGCAACGATATTTTGGTCACCTGTGATTGTCATTCCCTCCACTTGGCGTCGATACAAGGCAACAGGAACTGGTGGCTTCAGGCTGCTTATATCTGGAGTAGGACACTCTATCTCGTAACCTTCAAATTTGACACTTTCTACCTGAAAAAAGAAAACAATGACATCAGTTGTGATGATGTGAACTGAATAAAGTGTTTATAGTCAGAGATCAGATGAGTTATACAATTTATAGTCATGGATATCGAATACTTTTGATTTCTCTACGAGTAGTGTTTTCAAAATACAACTGATAAATACCTGGCAAAATCGACTCGTATTAAGCCATCTCTCAACACAGAAAATTATTTGAAATATATTAACTCCTGTTATGGCATACTAATTAGTGAATCAAAGGCGTCACATTCGACAATCAGTAAGCAGCCACCTTTCATTGATTATTTATGCATCCATATTCGAAGTATTGCATTTACATGACGGCACTGATCATCCTCAACATCAGATGAATTACTTTTTTGAGCTGATCTGTTGACACAGTCCCCGAGCTAGCCTAGATAATTCCATTTAAGCCGGGGTTATGAGAGATGTGGTTACTTCCTATTTTCCACATGAGCAGCTACAATAAATGCGCGACTGAGATACCAAGGTTACGTCTTAGTATCCTCCGTATTCTACATGTAGGCTGAATGGGAGGTGCAGAGAGATGCTTTCCTGTCCGATGACTGCTATTTGTTCGCCAGACGTCAATTTCCTCCACCTCTAACATATCCCAACAACTTATCTGACCTGTAGCACGTATATAATATGTGTATGTATATAAACTGAAAGCTGCGGTGTAGTAGTATATTGTATCTCAGATGAAACACAAGAGAGAATCAGTCAACAGTCTCCAGTACTGTACTCACGTGATCAAGACTCGCAGTTATTTTTCCTATCGTCGTGTTCGTGCACATGCCTATGCCGTCTGGGAGACCTGTTTGCTCGAGTTTGATTCCATCATCTGTATGTGATAGGTTCTCATGTATTGCTGCTATTTGTCCATCCTCTGCTTTAACCGACCACAAGGGTGTAGGATATTTCCAATCAGCGTCTGGTGGTTCTTGTTTTATGTGAACTTTTGCCGACTGCTGATACTCTTCCATGACGTTATTCAAGACTGGTGTAGTAGGTTCGTCCTTCATATTTTGAGGCGTCACGACGGAATCCGCATGGCGAACCAAATGTGAGCCCGATCCATCTTCTGGACAGTCCATGAGAGGTTCAGTCTTTATTACACCAGACGATGGAAATTTAAACATATCGCTGGCGGAATAATCTGCTTAACTTTAATTATTCCACAGACTGTATTCTCTGATGTTGGGATAAGTATCTTTCACGTTGTTCAGGGCCACAAATATCCTTCAAAAAGAGGAATACATTCTGAATCCACTAACAGACAAGCTGAAATTCGTTTCGGGCGATATCTTACTTATCTATAGGACTGTCTTTCTGAAATAATATGTTGCTTTTATAGCAAAACATATTTAAAGAATATTTAAAGAATCACTAGAAGAATTTTCAGCGTAAATAGGAATCTTTTTTTATATATATTTAAAATGAAATTTTCGATATCAAAACTTAGGTTTTAGGTTTTCTTGCTGCAATAATAAAACAGGCAAACACGATATTTGAATAATCAGTCTGATTATCTTTAAATTAAACAATATTGAGTAAAAACAATAGATATCAAGAAGATTTTGTTTCGTATGGAGATTTTTTTTTTCACAAAATCTTGAAAAATCAGCTTTCTGCACAAAACAAGGAATTCAAAGGATAGTTATACATGTACATTTTATACAGGTACTATTTGAGTATGTACAAAATCTTCGTTGGTATCATAGAAACACCGGTAAGTTGAAGATGACTGCGTAATTTTCATATAATTGTAGCTGAAATGATATTCAAAATAAAGAAAATATCAAAAGAAATCATCCCGTCACAGATACATGTAAATCACAAATATTTCCGAACAATGCGTTTTTTTGTTATCGAATAGACAGTGGGGTACTTCGACCCACTTTTGCCGATGGTTTTAGTGTCCTCATCCATATAGTTTCCTAAGTTTCGCGCGACATCGGTTTCCCCCAACCCCGATGACATCTCTTATCAGAAAAAAAAGAGAAACATGAGGTCGGGAGATTCACAAAAGGAATGACATCGCCAATATTGTTGAGACAGGAACCACTTCTCGCCTTAATCTACGTTGGCGAAGTCATTACGTTGGGGTGCAATATAAACCTGGAACCCCAGTAATCCCTTTGAAAAGTGCTTTCCTGGAAACCCTAAAAAAATAGAAGACACAGCCATATTCGGCCCATTTGAAAGAGAAATCTGAAGAAGCAATTTCAAAGAAATACCATAAACTGTCCCGTCGAGCAGTCAATTTAAAATGGCGAATGACAAAGGGACATTGATATACGGGTTTTTGTCAGCTTTTCTTGCCGTACGTAAAAGATCCATGATGTTCACTCCCGACAAAGGGGCATAACTGAGGCCGTTAAGAAGTTACTCACTGATACCGGCCGGTCTCTACCCGAACCCAGCCATCGATTCGCATACATGTATGACCGTGCACTCTCAAAACGAAAATGTTAGATTTAACATCTAGAGGGTTGAAGGAGGGAAAGCATTCAGAAAGTGTTGCATTTACCACTTTTAAGTGTTAAATGCAACATTTTAAGCTGTTGCATCCAACACTTAAATGTGGTGAAACAACACTTTCTAAATGCTTTCCCTCCTCCAACCCTCCAGATGTTAAATGTAACATTTGCGTGTTAAGTGTGTGTGAGAGACTGAAAATGCCAAACAGAAAGGTACTGTAGTCATGACAAGTCTGTACAATAGCAGAATATGGGTTTGGCATAGCAATAATACCAGTAATACTTGTTCGGAGTGTCATATCACATTCGTACCCTCCTGATCTCTCTGAATATACTCAAATTCGAACGAGCCAGGTAATGTAACGTGTTTTCCCTTTTCTTTGTTGTACGTATCCGTGAATGTTTTGACAGGTGACGCTCCCACGTGTCATTTCTTCGATGACACGGAAGAGATCGTTCTACAGCCTATTTTCGTTATATAGCATATAGTATTGGACTCTTCTATGGAGCACCAATATCTGGTTAATATGACAGATTTGAAACTGAAAACGAGGCCGCGCTATATCATCGGTCAAATGAGACAGTCACGTGGGTGTGTATAAAGATTGCAGTGCATCCTATAAATAGTGATCCAATGAGAATGCTCGTCTTAATTTTAAATGGAAGGGTTGAATGACCAATAACTGAACGGGAGACAGCTGGAACATTACGCAGACACTGCTAATATATTGATTTAACAGAGAGTCCAACAGTGTAATTTTCATTAGAACTCGGTTTGTCTGTGATCACGGTGAAGCTTGCTGCAACGCCGTCCATTCATTGGTTGTTGATCTAAACGGGCTGTTCAAGTAATATCTGTTATGCCCACATCTGCCTGCAGGGTTGGTACGGAGGCAACAGACATGTAATGAAGTGAATGTGTAGATATCAGCAACTAAGAGGTAGGAAGAGCTCTTATGTGGTCAAATAAGGTCGGTCTTCCTTATTATCAAATTAGAGGGCGGCCATTCTGCACAACTATGGGATGATTTTTCCATGTCGCTTTCCCCCTGTTTATGTTGAACTGAGGATGTTTCTGGGTATAGCAATATACTTGCTGGTTGTCCACCATATTGTGTGATATCCGGTCTCTTTTACAGATTGGGCTCTCTGAGGATCCATTGTGATCAGTGTCTGTGGAGCCTAATTTTCAAAATTCGAAATTCATTTTTTTTGTAGTTTTGGCTGGGTTTTTGTTGGGGTTGGGGTTTTGTTAGGGTGTGTTTGCTTGTGTCATCGTCGCTGTTTGACCAATAAGGTTAGGTGCGACGTTAAACTTCAAACAATCAACCAACCAACCCTTTTACGGTCACCAACAGTTCAATAATATTTCACGCAAACCTGTAGCATCTATATATCATCCCAAAGGCAATGCTTGCACCATTACTCAAATACACATGTAGGACATTTTCTGTGGTAAATAATTGAAACCCTTGCAATTCCCTTTAACATTGGTTCAATTTACATGGAAGATATTGTCATATTGGGCCCATTTTACAGAGAAATCTGTAATCTTGCTGAAACGTTTCTACTTCTATAACGTGGGATAATGGATGTTTCAGATCCACAGAGTGCGCAGGGTCCCCACGACAAACTGTCAGGCTACTGGGAACGCACTCGGGCACTGATCCTGGCCAACGAGGGAGTTCGATTCAACCTGTCACCTTGTCTGGATCAAGGAGGTTGGAAAGGAAGACCTGTAATGACAACCAAAGCAAATTAATGCAATACGGACATATAATTCTTTGAGCAGGTATACAGGATTCAAATCGTGGTAGCGTATAATCCCTGCAAAGAAGATCCCTACTCTATGAATTATCTGTACTCTTATAGTTATCATTAACCGAAGTTCAATAGAAAATATATACAAAGTAAATATAGCCCTAGCTATAACGCGAGCAGGCCTGGTCACAGCCACAGTCTGGTCACGACCGGTTCTCTCATGGATGGGTCCAGCTTCTATCTTCCTTCCCCAGGGTTTTGTAGTAGGTTCCAGCGTCTATCGTCCTTCCCCAGATATACGTGGAAAGGTCCAACGTCTGCCTTCCTTCCCCAGGTCTTCGTTCACTCCCGTATGGATGAACACTGCGTCGTGTCTCGTCTTACACGACCTGGCCCTCCCGTGGTTATGTCCGACGTGTGTCTTCCTTCCCCCGGTCTTCCTCCCTCGGGTGGTATGGACTTCTCGTCGTCGTCGTGTCTCGTCTTACACGACTAAGCCCCTCCAAGCGTTGATAACCGTCAATGGATGCGGACGGCCTGGGCACGACAGTACTATCACAGTACAAAGGCTTCTACGGCACCGGCCCGTCTCTCTGTAACATCGCAGGACTATTCAACTGCACGGCTCACCACAGTAGCAGACGGCACTCCTCGTAGGAATACACCCCAGGCTTCAGCGACCCCGCTCACGGCGACTCACTCCGCGGCCCGGCTCCAAGGATGAATCATCAAGGCTAGAGTTCACGGCTACACGGTCCACATAGGATCGGACATCAATAACACACGGTGGATGGGTAGGCACCTGGTCTAGTAACCCTCTCCCTATACTACTGTATGGGCACCTGGAATCGGCACCCTCCTTCTATACTACTGTATGGTCAACTAGTATAGGAACCCTCCTTCTATACTACTGTATGGGCACCTGGAATCGGCACCCTCCTTCTATACTACTGTATGGTCAACTAGTATAGGAACCCTCCTTCTATACTACTGTATGGGACAGTAGTAATCTATCATTGGCCGTGAATTACTCAATATATGTACAGGGTGGTGAGAAACTGTATGTTTATGGGGCCGTGAATGGATAATCGTTTATCGTACGATTTACTGGTAGATGTATATTTATCAAGCTATAGGCTCGAACCTATAGCTTGTGGGTGTTAGCGTGAATGTATTTCAACCCGTAGGTTGTGGTTTAAGTACATGTGTGCATGAATACTTGTTTATGTAGGAACTGTGTATGAAATGCTTTAGCTATATCTTCTTCACAGGGACTCGCATCCCTTACCAGATACAGCTTAATAGATACACGAACCACAGCGCAATCTTTGAACAACTGTGCGATACGGTTGAAAGCAAAGAGAGATGCGGCTAATGTATGGCCATGCTATCGACTCTAACGCCGTTAGTTAATTCCCAGAGCTGAGCCCGTACTGGCGTACGGTAGAGAATAAGAATAACCATTGGCGATAAACGTCTATACTCTTAACTTCCAGCGCAATATCCGTTCAACTGTGCAATACGGTTGATGCCGAATAGAGATCGAAGTAGAGTAAACACGGCCCGAACATGTGAATGTAAGTGTGTGTAAATGTATGCAATGATGATGCTATAATATTCGGCGGCCTGGTCCCGGCCCAAATTCGGCGGCGGCACAAATTCGGCGGCGGTACTTCTCCAATTCGGCGGCGGCTTTTCTCCCCGGCCCGGCAATGTATTGGATTTCTTCTTCCCAATAGATCTTGCGTGTGCTCTCACCTCGATGTTTCTGCTGGTCTCTCGTTTCAGTGAGAGTCCGGCTTATATAGGGCTACCGCTCTTCTGCGGATAAAGGCAGAAACACGTCGTCGAAGATGACAGCGCCCTCTATCTTGTCACTTACACCACTTCCCGATCAGTTTATCTGGACTTCGCTGGATAAATATGCCTATGGAGGAACAAACCATAATTCATAACGGACATAACTGGTAAATCTCAGCTTCCAACTCCCTCTAGTTAATGCATACGAGGACCGCAAAGTTCACTGTCCCTCATCTGCATATTTACCGAAATCGACTTCCGCATTCCTGACTGACGTCATTTTCAGCGAAGCGAGTAGGCTTACCAGAGTCCCTTCCACCGTCCAGACTGGTCGTTTGAGATAACTTCGCCGGGATTTCGAGGCATTGTCTGTCTCACGGATTATCATAGTTCATTCTAGGCAAATTACAGCGTTGAATTCCATCAGGTAAGTCAACCGCACACATAAACACAATGTAACTTTCGATTTCACAGTAGTCACGTGTCAGAACACAAGCAGTGGCTGATTAAAGGGGATCCCAAGGGGTCGTTGTCATTCTGCACTTTCGTTACACTACCCCCGCCTTCGAAGATCATGACGCCCTCGTCATGGCTCTCGTCACGCTACCAGTAGCACGGGTGTGCAGAATAGAACATATGTACAACGTATATACAACAGAATTACAGGACGACGGCCCTCTTGACTTCCTGGCCAAGTCGTCGTCACCTGCAATGGACATCAGGTCCACAGCAGGCCACAGCTGTCTCCCGCTGGAGTCATGCATCATGCATCTGAGGCAGTAAAGCCTCAGGGTCAGTCAGCCTGTGTTTGTCGCCCACCAGAATACCTGCAGGTCGGCCATGCACCACAGGTCATCCCTCGACGTTCACGGTAATCATCCGTGTTTGCATATGGTCGTTTACCTCCTGTCAACTTGCAGGCTAAAACGTAGTCCTCAAAGCGCCTCCAATGAGTCGTTTGTGGAGGGCCCCACGTCTCCGGCAAGGCCATCTGCTCTTCCGAAAGAGGCGGCTCGACTTCAACAGGGGGATCAGGCGGTAATCCAACCTCGTAATCTGCCAATCTTGGAGGACGCCGGGTTCTCCGCCCACTTCTCGTCTGCCGAGGTGCTGGAGATCTCACTACGGCTGGATGCTCCACCGGATATGGAAAGACCGTCGCGGGCTCCGAGTCATTCTCAGACTCGACATCACCATCATTCTCTGTTGACTCAGTGGTCTCACCATCCGTTGTCCCTCTGGGGTAGAAGGGCTTAAGAAGATCATGATGGACCACACGGAGGCCACCAGCCTCGTCGGCGATGCGATAGGTCACATCCGTCAGCGCTTCTTTCACAACAAAAGACCCTCTCAAGCAAACCTGATCACCCGGCTTGTAACTGTGAGGAAATGTTCTCGTATCGTCCACCACCAGTTGAAACGTGGGTGCCGCCAAAGACGTTTTTGGTGGATCCTGCGGTCGGGAACCCACTCGTCTACGGACTTCGGGGCAATTCGCTCGATAATGGTCATGTTTACCGCACGTCCAGCACCTTGGTGTCCAGTCTCGGTTACCGTATGGTCGTTGTCGGCCACGTCTATGCCCCCATCTGGACTGGTATCGTCCTGGCCGTTGTGGTCTTGGTGGTTCATCTCGCCTCGACGTCGTCCCCGATGCGGCTCTGTCTCGACCCCGTTCCAGTCCGGCCGTCCCAGAATAAGTGTAATCTTCTGCCTTCGGTGGAGTCATCTCATCACTGGAACTTTGATTTCTCAGCATCGTGGACATCTGTTCCATCATGGTGGTCACCGTTGTACTCAGTACGTTGATGGCACCACGTAGATCTTCTACCTCTCGTCTTAGGTCAACGTCGGGTTGTTCAGGCACTGGCCCACGCCCCCTCAGTCGATCTTCGGCTGACGGCTCCGTTGAAGGTTGAGGCGTCAGGTCAGCCGATGGTGCCAACAGCACCGATTCTAGTTCCTGCGTGGACAAGTCAAGAAGATTTCCGTAACCCAGTGTCGCCGTAGTGGATCGTCCGGAAGCCACGCCTCTTCCCGTCTCACGTCGTTCCCGTGGACTCGGTGTCGTGAAGAATTTCGGTCGGGCTCCTCTTCCGTCAGATGGTTGGCCCCGGGCTCCCGGTTGTCGTAACTCGGCGCCGAAATCTCCAGTCATATTCATGGTTGTCTGGGCCGGATCTTTTCTATCCGCCAGGCTTGGTCTCCTTTCCTTCGTCTCCCAGAAGTTGGCCATCCCACCGCTGCCACCAGTTGAAACGTTTCTACTTCTATAACGTGGGATAATGGATGTTTCAGATCCACAGAGTGCGCAGGGTCCCCAAGACAAACTGTCAGGCTACTGGGAACGCACTCGGGCACTGATCCTGGCCAACGAGGGAGTTCGATTCAACCTGTCACCTTGTCTGGATCAAGGAGGTTGGAAAGGAAGACCTGTAATGACAACCAAAGCAAATTAATGCAATACTGACATATAATTCTTTGAGCAGGTATACAGGATTCAAATCGTGGTAGCGTATAATCCCTGCAAAGAAGATCCCTACTCTATGAATTATCTGTACTCTTATAGTTATCATTAACCGAAGTTCAATAGAAAATATATACAAAGTAAATATAGCCCTAGCTATAACGCGAGCAGGCCTGGTCACAGCCACAGTCTGGTCACGACCGGTTCTCTCATGGATGGGTTCAGCTTCTATCTTCCTTCCCCAGGGTTTTGTAGTAGGTTCCAGCGTCTATCGTCCTTCCCCAGATATACGTGGAAAGGTCCAACGTCTGCCTTCCTTCCCCAGGTCTTCGTTCACTCCCGTATGGATGAACACTGCGTCGTGTCTCGTCTTACACGACCTGGCCCTCCCGTGGTTATGTCCGACGTGTGTCTTCCTTCCCCCGGTCTTCCTCCCTCGGGTGGTATGGACTTCTCGTCGTCGTCGTGTCTCGTCTTACACGACTAAGCCCCTCCAAGCGTTGATAACCGTCAATGGATGCGGACGGCCTGGGCACGACAGTACTATCACAGTACAAAGGCTTCTACGGCACCGGCCCGTCTCTCTGTAACACCGCAGGACTATTCAACTGCACGGCTCACCACAGTAGCAGACGGCACTCCTCGTAGGAATACACCCCAGGCTTCAGCGACCCCGCTCACGGCGACTCACTCCGCGGCCCGGCTCCAAGGATGAATCATCAAGGCTAGAGTTCACGGCTACACGGTCCACATAGGATGGGACATCAATAACACACGGTGGATAGGCAGGCACCTGGTCTAGTAACCCTCTCCCTATACTACTGTATGGGCACCTGGAATCGGCACCCTCCTTCTATACTACTGTATGGTCAACTAGTATAGGAACCCTCCTTCTATACTACTGTATGGGCACCTGGAATCGGCACCCTCCTTCTATACTACTGTATGGTCAACTAGGATAGGAACCCTCCTTCTATACTACTGTATGAGACAGTAGTAATCTATCATTGGCCGTGAATTACTCAATATATGTACAGGGTGGTGAGAAACTGTATGCTTATGGGGCCGTGAATGGATAATCGTTTATCGTACGATTTACTGGTAGATGTATATATGTCAAGCTATAGGCTCGAACCTATAGCTTGTGGGTGTTAGCGTGAATGTATTTCAACCCGTGGGTTGTGGTTTAAGTACATGTGTGCATGAATAATTGTTTATGTAGGAACTGTGTATGAAATGCTTTAGCTATATCTTCTTCACAGGGACTCGCATCCCTTACCAGATACAGCTTAATAGATACACGAACCACAGCGCAATCTTTGAACAACTGTGCGATACGGTTGAAAGCAAAGAGAGATGCGGCTAATGTATGGCCATGCTATCGACCCTAACGCCGTTAGTTAATTCCCAGAGCTGAGCCCGTACTGGCGTACGGTAGAGAATAAGAATAACCATTGGCGATAAACGTCTATACTCTTAACTTCCAGCGCAATATCCGTTCAACTGTGCAATACGGTTGATGCCGAATAGAGATCGAAGTAGAGTAAACACGGCCCGAACATGTGAATGTAAGTGTGTGTAAATGTATGCAATGATGATGCTATAATATTCGGCGGCCTGGTCCCGGCCCAAATTCGGCGGCGGCACAAATTCGGCGGCGGTACTTCTCCAATTCGGCGGCGGCCTTTCTCCCCGGCCCGGCAATGTATTGGATTTCTTCTCCCCAATATATTTGGCGTGTGCTCTCACCTCGATGTTTCTGCTGGTCTGCCTCGTTTCAGCGAGAGTCCGGCTTATATATGGCTACCGCTCTTCTGCGGATAAAGGCAGAAACACGTCGTCGAAGATGACAGCGCCCTCTTTATTGTCACTTACACCACTTCCCGATCAGTTTATCTGGACTTCGCTGGATAAATATGCCTATGGAGGAACAAACCATAATTCATAACGGACATAACTGGTAAATCTCAGCTTCCAACTCCCTCTAGTTAATTCACACGACGACCGCAAAGTTCACTGTCCCTAATCTGCATATTCACTGGAACCGACTTCCGGATTCCTGACTGACGTTATCCCACAGCGAAGCAAGTAGCTCACCAGGGTCCCTATTACCGTTCCGACTGGTCGTTTCAGATAACTTCACCGGGATTTCGAGGGATTGTCGGTCTCCCGGATTATTATAGGTCATTCTAGGAAAATTACAGCGTTGGATTCCACCAGGTAAGTGAACCGCACACATAAACACAATGTAACTTTCGATTTCACAGTAGTCACGTGTCAGAACACAAGCAGTGGCTGATTAAAGGGGATCCCAAGGGGTCGTTGTCATTCTGCACTTTCGTTACATTGCGATTTCAGTGAAATACCTGATGATGAAATTAGAGCAATCATCTACTTCAAGAAATTCACTAAATTATCAGTCAATTTTGTTCCATACATGAAGGGAGTTTTTCCAGTATATTCATTGAAATAGCCATATTATTATTATTATTTTGCGTTAAAGGGCGGCGTTAAGCAGGATTCCAGAAATTATGAACAGCTTGCATAACTGACTGTGTATATACGTACCTATCAGATCATAAAAATGAAGTTTAGCCATGGCTTTGGGCTAACTGTAGCTTAGAAAAACAAGGACGACGGAGAATCGTGAACTCCTCCCACAAATTCCGGTCTAAAATATTTGCTCGCGGTAAACGTTTCCTGCTATCCAAAACTTCAACCTATTTCAGGTAATGAACACGGACGACGGAAATATAACCTGCGAGCTTTGACAGAGGGGTGGTCGGTGTAAGATCATGGTTGTCGCCCGCCGACAGCGGGAAAGGTGGGGCTGGAAACCTATTAGACAAGTTTGTTAAGTTGTTGCGCAACTTGGAGCGTAGGTTGAGGATAAAGTGACGTGGGAAGATACAATGACATAACAACAATTGGTGGCGATGACTTGTATTCTGTTAGGCACTCAAAAGGTGGCGTTTCCATCCTTTTTCTTCAAAATTCCTGCTTTTCGGACAAAAAAAACAAAACAAAACAACACACAGCTATTTCATTTCACACAAGATCATTATTTACTAATTTATCATCCAGTTTTTTTTGCACCCTCCCCACATAAATAAAACAAATTACAAAATTCTGACCGAGTCTCCCCCTCGACCCCTCCAAGGCTGCGACCCACCCCAAACCGCCCAGCCAAGAAAGGGCAATTACGCCAAAAAGGAGTCTTTACATAAATGCGGTTAGCTTGGATCACATAGGAAGAAACTTAAGCTTGTAATACATTTATGTCTGGCCAAGTTGTTTAGAGATTTTCGCTCTTAAAATCAGCCACTTTCCAATTGACAAACATTGTTCTATTTCAAGCCCAAAACACTCTCTTCTGTGATATCTCAAACTCCAGGCCTGTGTTTCATATTTTCTTAGGGAACCAGTTGCACATTACAATGATTAAACAATCGATAACCTGTAACATGTGCTTCAGAGTTAAATAACAGGTTGATACACAATACTGTGGTAAACTAAAGAAGGTCTTCTACAAATGGAATTTGGAAACCTCCAGGACAGGCTTACCGTCCAACATATCAGTACAGACACACACACAAATGTTGTTTTCATTTAATTAATCCTAAGTCTATCACGTATGACCGCTGTATCCATTATGTCAAGAAAATCCAACAAGCCATGACACTATTTACATAAAAAGTAAAGCTTCAACTAAATAAAATATTACCTTAGCATGTTAGAGTGAATTAATGCAACAAAAGTATAGTCAGCCAAATGGCCCAAACCTAGACACCGAAGAAAAGAATTTTGAATAAAATATCTGAAATAATTACAGAAGTATTCACATTTTAATTGACGATGATAATGGAGCAAATTGTTCATTAAAAGGATAGGTTTGGTTTGCAACACCTTACAGACTGGGAAATAGGTTGATCATTTTCTGCATACCTATTTACCACAAGTTACAAATTACCACTAATGAAATCATCATACTATTATTTCCAATAGCCAACAAATTATACGAGCCACGTTTCCTCAAATAACCCCTAATTGTGACACCAGTTGTAGAATAATGCTTTCAATCTGTAGCCTATCCTCATTGATAAGTATAACCAAATTTCCAGAAAATTCAGGCGAAAGAAAAAGTTTCGATGGGTTTATCTATGCTCCCTATAAATCAAACGTGAATAAATGCAACAACAGTATAGTTAGGCAATTTTCCAAAACTAGAGAGCAAGGAATCAACGTTTGAGCAAAACAGCTTAAATGTTTTGGACATGATCATCTCCGTTTCACGCATTTTAAATGACCAATGCGGTGGAGCAAAAGCTAAGTTAGTAGCGGAGATAATTACCACCCGGAAAATATTACATTCATGATTGGGAGTCCTATCAACCTCCAAATACAGTTTTCGACTGATAAAATCACCAAATTTTCAATTTACGTATTAAAATAATACGATTTGACGTTACCTAAAGTGACTCGCTTTAGTCATCAAAAAACCGAAACTTTTCCAACCAACCAACGTTGCATTAACCATTCATATAACCATCACATATTATATCGAAGATTATCATGTATGTAAGTATTATATGTACTAAATTCATATGTACATTTTACTGGAATATAGTGATTATTTAACTGTGAGCATAGCCAAATACTGGTCAACACTAGAGACTCAAAGTGATTCTGTCCTTGAGACAGAAAATAACAGATTTATTGACAAAGGCAGATACCAGACTATGTCAAGTGGTGTACTCAATTAACATAGCTACTTAGATTTCATACCATGTGACTTTTGACCATGTACCAGAACAAGGAAATGCCGGTTATTATCTTCACAACGCAGTATAAGGCTTGGATGACCAAGTCAGCAAAAGTCCCAAACTATATTCATGTTCAGCTGATACATACAATGTAACCGAGAATACAGAATTATACGATTTAATCAGATATCAACCATTACGTATTATCTTACACATTATCTACCTGAATATTTTTAAATTCTGGATCGAAAAAGGAAATAAATAACAGCTCCATCCATATCATACGTACGTTCATTAACCTGGAATACACTATAGTCTATTTTGATTATTTGTCTACCCTTGAGCTTCTTAA
>JAVTVY010004641.1:0-38474 GCA_036873755.1 Hanleya hanleyi
GGCACAACCATTGATGGTGACAACACAGCAGATGTTGTTGAAACTGGCAAGTTGAAAGTTCCTGAAGATGCTGGAACAACCGGACCCACAGAAATCGTGGCAGTAGATACAGAACATGAAGGCGATAGACCGGCAAAGTCACAATCATCACACTCGCCATACAGAATTGGGTGGGTTGCATCCAAATAAGGGGATAATGAATTTGGTTCCGGAGACTGCTCAGACTGGCGTAACTGGGAAGGAGACCTCTGGATGAATGTTGGATTTGAAAATCTCCAAACATAAATTATGTATTTCAGAGCCACTCTAAGAGCTGTTGATATTGCTCTCAGCACAGGGGTTTCTGTTGTTTTGACCCCTTCCCCTATCGGTAGTGATGGAATATCCTGACCCTCGAGGACTGCTAATTTCCTTGATATGGCCATCATTGCGCGCGATTCACAGAGAATGCTATTCCCAAGTTCTGCCTTGACCCAGGGTTTTTCCATATCTGACGCAGATTTACTCCACACAATGAATCCGGTTGAAACCATCTTAATATGTACAGGTGTGAAAGACAGGCTAATAGCAGGATCTGAGGGGTCATACTCTTTCCTTGCCCGCTTAATTTGTGGTCCTTCCTCATGCACTGGTTTTGCAGTATTCCAGCCACTCTCCCACTCCGACAGGGTCCTGGAAGTGTGCTTTGATGCCTTGACCCACTGCCGAACCAATCTCCTCGATTCCATGGACAGCGAGGAATCCCATCTTGGACGGCTCGACACATCCAGGTACTCCAGAGGGGTCAAGGTCATCCAGAAACCGTTGGACTCGGAATAGAACCCACCTGGTAAGTGGCGCACATCACTACTATGATACTTCCTGGCATGCTGCTGAAGTTCGGACATCCGTCGGAAGCGGTTCTCACCCTGGTTGCAGAAAACACAGATGACCTCGAGTTTAGCATGTATGCTGGACTGCAAATGGACTCTCAAGTCCTTACTGTTTGAGAACTCCATTCCACAGTGACGACAATCCAGTCTCATGGATGTAGATGGCATTCTGCAAACAAGAAAAAGAATGTATGTGGTCAGCCATGTATTAAGGGAGCCTGATGAAACAACTATCAAAGGTATCAGTACTCTTACTCCCACCCCATATGGAATCCTAAGTGCGAAACAGTATCGGTCACCTATATGAAGAACTCTTGAACCATGCTCCATCCATAAGAGCACCATGTTGTACGTTTGCCCCATGCAAGCAGTACTAAGACAACCCACTGCGTGCCAGTCCTAGGTTGATCAGGCCTTTACTGGACCGCAAAATTAGCTATACCCCATGGTTTACTAATTCTCCATTCGGGTTCCATGTCCACTGGTTCCATGAGTTATCCATTCTTCACTTTCCATGGCCGATTCTGTAACATTTGGTGGATATACCATTATCCTAATTATCTGATTCCTTGATTCGCTTGCTCCATGCAAGCGTTTTGCTGCCCTTGTACTCCATTAGACGGTCCACATGATATACCTTTGGCTGTTGCCTAGGTGACCTCTTCACCATGTACGTTAGGTCATCTATCCTTTTTACAATGACAAAAGGGCCCTGCCACTGGGATGTAAGTTTGGAACAAACACCACGTTTCCTCACCGGGTTATACAGCCAAACTGCCTGTCCAGCCTTGAATATCCTCTGTTTAGACTTGATATCATAATGGCGTTTCTGATACTCCGCTTTCTGCTTGAGGACGACACGAGCAACTTCATGAGCCATCCGAAGTTTCTTTCTCAGCTCCATGCTATATTGCTCCGGGTTCATCTCTGGGTCCTCCTGCTTGGGTGTCTGGATGACTGCCTGAAGAGGCATGACAACCTCCCTGCCTAATACCATCATGTTTGGAGAATTATTTGTACTTGAATGTCTGGAGGCCCTGTATGCCATCATCACCTGTGGGAGGAACTCGTCCCATCTGTATTGTTGCTTTTCGCAATACATTGTCAACATGGTTGCCACAGTTTTGTTGAACCTCTCGACAGTTCCATTTGATTGAGGTCGCATGCTGGAGGTTCGTGTTTTGTTAATTTGGAGAAGTTTACACATTTCCTTGAAGAGCAAAGACTCAAAGTTCGTCCCCTGGTCTGAGTGGACCTGTAATGGTGTTCCAAATCTGCATATGAAGTTGTCTACCAATGCCTTAGCAACTGTAAAAGTTTTCTGGTTAGGCAGCGGGACTGCCTCCGTCCATTTTGTGAAGCAATCTGTAATTACCAGGAGATACTTATTGCCACTATGTGTAAGAGGTAGAGCGCCTAGAATGTCAACTGCCACCCTCTCCATGGGCTCTCCAACAAGATATTTCCCTAAAGGGGCTCGCCCTACATTCTTAGGTGTTTTCCTAGCAGTGCACTTGTCACATCGAAGACAGTATTCCTCTATGTCACGCTTGATAGCAGGCCAGTAGAAAGCCTGCCCGATTCGACTCAACATTTTGTCAACTCCAAGGTGTCCAGCAGATGGGATATCGTGATAATACATGAGTACATCATTCCTATATGCTAGTGGCACTATCAGCTGATAGACCGTCTTTCCAGAACTGTCAACCCAGGATCGATGAAGCATACCTCCAATCATCTTCAATCTGTCCCACTGGCGCCAAAGGGTCTTGAAGGAGGAAGACAGATGTGAAATTGTGGACCATACGGGTTGGTCTTTCCCTTCCTCGAAGGTAAGTAAGATGTGACCAATGTTTTTATCCTCTATTTGCTTCAGTCTTACTTCACTGGGTGTCCACCCTTCTAATATCGCCATGGTATGTTTAAGTCCCTCGGTTACTGGCGCTTTACTTCTGGTTACTGCCATTGCTTGCCCTGCAGGTTCTTCGTTGAGTACATCCGATTCAAGGTGAGTATCTACCGTTTCACAAGTAACCTCTTCCAAGTCAACATTTAACTGCTGCTGTTTGGCACATGCCTTACATGGTCTTCGTGACAATGCATCCGCATTGGCATGACTGCGTCCAGCCCGGTGTGTTACCTCTAAATTGTATGTCCCTAATACCTCCAACCACCTGGCAGTTTGTCCAGTGGGTTGTTTGAGATTTTGCATCCAACTCACAGCGGCATTATCAGTTCTCAATAGGATTTTCTGTCCATAAAGATATGGATGGAAGTGCTTGAGTGCAACAACAACAGCAAGTAATTCCTTTCTGGTGACGCAGTATACCCGCTCATGCTTATTTAAGACACGGCTCATGTAAGCTATAACTCGCTCCATGCCACTCTGTTCCTGGGACAACACGGCTCCTGTTGCCTGGTCACTGGCATCAGTGTCCAAGATGAAAGGCCTGTTTGGGAGTGGGTATGCCAGTATAGGGGGTGTCAATAAGGCTTCCTTAAGCTCCCTGAAGGACTGATCACACTCTGCACTCCAGTTGAATTTAACGCCTTTCTCTGTAAGCTTATGTAGAGGTCGTGCCCTTGCCGCGAATCCGCTGACGAAACGACGGTAATAAGAGCATAATCCCAGGAAGCTCCTGACTTGTTTAGCGTTCAAAGGTTGAGGCCATTCTTGTACTGCTGACAGTTTTTCTGGGTCAGTCTGGATACCTTCATGAGATACTACATGTCCCAGAAATTTTGTTGATCTTTGAAAGAGTATACACTTCGAGGGTTTCAGTTTTAATTTTGCCTCCTTGAGCCTCTTGAAGACTCGTTCCAATCTCTCTATCACCTGTTCGAATGTTTCACCCGGAATCAAAATGTCATCGATATAAAGTATACACTCTTCCCAATGGAGTCCTCTTAGTACATCCTCCATTAGCCGTTCAAAAGTCGAAGGTGCGTTTGCCAAACCAAAGGGCATAACTGTAAACTGATAGAGACCCTGTCTAGTTGTAAAAGCAGTCTTGTGTTTATCTTCTTCAGCTAAAGGAATTTGCCAAAATCGTGAGTTCAAATCGAGACAGCTAAACCAGCGAGCACCCGAGAGAGAATCTAGACACTCATCAATTCTTGGTAGAGGGTATGCATCTTTTCGAGTCACATCATTTAGCCTTCTAAAGTCTAAACAGAATCTAGGACTTCCATTTTTCTTGGTGCAGAGTACTATAGGGGAGGCCCAAGGACTAGTGGATGGTTCAATGACACCGCGACTACCCATCTTCTGTATTTCCTCTTTCTCAATTGCATGTTTCCCAAGCGGTAATCTACGGTGTGGTTGCCTTATTGGCGCTGCACTTCCTGTGTTTATGGTGTGTTTTACTCTATCCGTACGTCCAAGGTCATCTGCGGACTTTGAGAAAACTGACTGATTCCTTATGAGAAGCTCTGCTAACTGGCCTTGCTGTTCAAGAGAAAGGTGAGTTGAACTTCGTGTCAACAAATCTTGAAGGTGCTCTGGTACAGAATCTGGCTGGGGACACTCTTCATCAGATGTTGCCACTGTACAACGTATATCACCGTCTACCTCGTATAATGATTCACATGTCCCTAGCCTCGTCCCTGGATAAATAGTGATGTCCTCACTATTCTGGTTGATCAGTAGAATTGATAACTCTGTCGGTTGTGTATCGATTATTCCATTCATCATCCGAACACCTTTCTCATGAAACAACTCCATTGAAGGTTCAACCAACCCAGTAACGGCCAGGTACTCACTCTTTGGAATACTAATTGGTACCCATCCAACAGTGTGTCCTGGAACTGTAGTCAATGCCCGGACTTGTACTAAACATATCATTTGTTCTTCGCCACCTATCCAACATGGGATAGAAGAGTTATCAGTCTCTAGTTTCAGCCATTTATAGTCAATCTTAGAAACATACTTCAGAAGAAAATCTTGTCCAAGTATCCCAGGCACAGCTATGTCACAAATCACCACACTATGCTGATACACATTTTCTCCAAGATTCATTCCAAGTTTGACTATTCCATATATCTGAAGTTTTTCTCCATTTGCTCCCTGAATGTTACTCGATAAGCCCTGTAACACTGGCCTTGACATCTGAGGTATAGAGTTGAATACCTCCCAAGAAAGTAATGTCATTGTCGAACCACTGTCTACTAATAATTGCACAGGTTCTTTGATTCCATCTACCATAGATGAAACAAACATGCCATTGTCCCACTTTCCAATCTTATTACTCAGTTGACCTATGCGAATAGTAACTCTCTTTTCATTAGGTGTTCCTGGAAGATTTGTATCTTCACCTGTAATCTGTATTTCCCTGTTCAGTTCAGGCCTCTCCTCGCCCATCTGCCTTTGGCCTACAAGGGAGACGGGTTCTCGTCTCCCTGTGATGTAGCTGCCCTGCTTCCATCACGTGTACGTTGTGGACAAATTTTGCAATAATGGTCAGCCGCGCCACAAATAAAGCAGCTTCCATTCCCACGTTTATAAGAATTTCCTTGACTCCTGTACCTAGAAGAAGCAACATTGCCCCTATTCTCGAGTTGCTCTAGGCGATGAAGTACTTCCTGTAAGTTTCTTATGTCAGCCGCGTTAGTCACATGCTCAGGCTGACTTGTTTGCATAATCCTAATTGATCCTGTTTTCTTCTTATCTACCACAAGGGCTTCATAGCGCTCGATAACATCTACAGCTTCTGCTATGGTCCTGCATGATTTATCGAAACATCTACATTTCATCTCAACAGGTATGCTTTTGTACAACTGATTCAGTGCTAATGCCTCTTGTGCTGGAGTACCGAGGTCAGAGTAGGCTTTTTGAGCCATTTGACGCAAGTCGTCACCCAAAGTTGAGATTGTTTCATCTGGTTGGCAAACTCTGCTCTCAAGTTTTGTTAACCACCTGTTTTGTTGGCGGCTACTGCCAAAGCGTTGTTCGAGTTTTCTAGCCAACACTGAGAATGATCGTTTTTCATCTTCCCTAAGTCCAATGTAGAATGTCCTTGCTGGCCCCCTTAAACTGGCGGCAAGGGAGAGAACTTTTTCTCGTGGTGTCCACAACCCTAACTCAGCGCAGTCCATGAAATGGGAATAGTACTCTGCCCAGTCATGTTTTCCATCATACGGCTCTGGCTTAATCTTTATAAGCGAGTGACGTTCACTTCTCACTGGGGAGAAATCGCCATACCCATGGTCACGTGACACACTGGGCCTATGTCTAAATGCAAGATCTGGTAAATCCTGCTTTCTGCTCCTACTGGCCCTTTGCTCTCGTTTTTCCACTACTCCCTCATCAGGTACATCATCCAAAGATGCAATTGATTCCTGGTATTCCTCTTCCCCGGAACTATCTGGATTATTCTGTTCACCTAATACAGCCTCCTCTCTGCATTGAATAATTATTTCAGGGTCCGGACGTGTTGCCATATTTGCTCGAAACTGCTATATGTTTAGCCTCGTTATTTATGTGGATAAATTTTCCCACCCTCGTTGTTGAATAAAATAAAATTTACCACCACACTCACAGCCTATTCGTTTCACTGGATGTTAATTATATTAACATCCCACTTCTGACACCAGTGTAAGCTTCAGCCGTCTTCCAGATAATCGTACACCCCGTAAGAATCCACACAAGTCGTGAGTGAAGTGTAATAATAATAATAAACTGGTTTTATTCTTGTATATTCTGTATCCACATGATCCAGTATAAATCAGCAAATGAAATCTCATTCGATGGCGATGGTATAACAACTAGTATGGATTTGAACAATGGTATAACAGGGGTACTCCAGTATCAGCCTATATCAATAGCTTAATATGATATAGGCTATAGGCCAGGCTGTGAGTATGGTGGGATATGGCAGCCAAATATACAATACATGTACATCCATATATAATCCTTCAGTGTAAAGTATACAGATTGTAATGCCCCATACTTTATTATGTCCAGACCTATTCTGTATAAAATGAATGCTATAGTATGGGAGCACACCTTTTCAATTGTACGTGTTCACACGTCGACCGCTGACTGTCATATGCCAAATATACTGGAGCGGACGTATTTATACCCTCTGGTCACGTGACCTATACGGCCCAGTACTGCACTAAAATGGCTTATATCTAATAAACAGTTAACCAACAGACATAGAAACTACTTATTTATGCAACCATATACTTCAAATTTTCAGGATTAATAATTAACTTTACATGAAAAAGGCACAATATTTGTAGCTGAGGCAAAATAGGTAGCTGCAACCCAGCAGCCATTGATAATAGCTGTGATGAGATCGGTTCACCCATAACACGGTGTTCAGTCGTTTATTCCTAAATAACTATGCCAATTTCAGCCACCAAACATGTTAATTTAGAAAGAAGAATTATTATAGATTTTATAATAGTAACGAACAACACTAACCCCAATGTGAATTTCTCAAGCGGAGGTGAAATATATAAGTGGACAGAACAATTTCTTGTCGAAGCCGACTCGACACGAAGTGCAAAGCGGTCAGCACAAAGAAAATAGTTCCTCACTATACTCCGGTAAAACAGTGTATTTAACGACTAAAACAGCCTCAGAAATATCAGAAACATTATATGAATGACTTATTGTCATCAGAATCAAACAATTAACATTAAACATTGTGAACATTAGAAATTCTGCATACTAGGTGGCCGTGACATAGGCCCCGTAATATAAAGTTCGGAAACACAATGGCGACCTTGGGCGAGGAGAGAGATAAATTGTCAGGGAAATTTTACTACAGAGGTTACGCGGCAGATCAGATCACCATATTAAATAATCTAAGGTATTTATATATCAGTGTCAATGTTTGTGGTTCAATAGTCCCATTTTACATCGCGAAAAAGTCACATTGTCACTCCAGCAAAACGGGAGGGTGAAGCCTTGTGAAGTGAACAACAACAACATGAACGATAATGTACACGGGTCCCTATATATCAGGATACGGGTATCACAATATATAGCCCTCACGAGTATTCTTGAGGGCTATATATTATTTATCTAACTACACGTTGCAAAGATGTTATAATATACATGTATCCAATGAATGTTTACAAAATTTTGCAACATATAGGTTATAGTAGCAATATTGAATTTAGATACATAAATGATATTTTGTATCTTTCTTTCAAAATAACATCTGGATGAGCCTATATGTTACTGGTTCTTGTCTTGCCACCATTAACACTGAAGCTCATTACCGTTGTTAATTTGGTTAATTATGTTGGGGACGGGAAGTCGTGTAACGATCGGTCACGATCACGACTCCCCCGATCAACATAATTAACCAAATTAACTACTGTAAGGAGCCGCTATACAGTTGACCATTATCACTCTTAGTAAGCCTGTGTGCCTGGGATTCACTTATGACGTGGAATCTGTGCACATTTGCGACGTAATCGCATTTCACATTTCTTTGCATCTTAAACTATATGAGTGAAGCTCTATGAGATAGCGTCCTATATGTATTTCTACCTATTCTATGTCAAACAACTTCATAGATGTTCTCATTATAAATCGTGTTTATGTTGGAATTTTATTTGACACAGCGGCTGTTTTTAAGGTTGTTAATTTCTTAATTCTGTTGATTTTGTGGGAGGATCAAGCACTTAACGTAATTTTCATGAAGACCTCGCCCTCCCTACCAAAGAACATAATTATCCAATTAACAACGGTAACGAGACTTTTCTTCACGACCTCGACTCCCATTCAACCAATTAACAACGATAACAAGCACCTGTGTGATTGGACGTCTTATAATAAACTAAATGGTTGTTGATCAATTTTGATTGGTACAGAGTGGGTACAGATTACTATAAAGGGGCGAACATTTGGGGACAATGCCATTAACTATATTGTCCGTATTTCTGTCCAGGCGATTTTTTGGCGTGCAGAGGCGAATTCACAGTGCAATTAGGGAGAACATGTATCATAGAAATTCAATTCAATTCAATTCTTTATTGGCACTAACACAATTCACATTGGTTATGGCCGAGAAACCATATCAAACACACAATAGTTCAGTGTACTACAAGAAATAGTAATACAAAGTGAAAACATGAGTAACAGGATACCTAACAGCCAGTGCTATTATACCTGGAAGGACTTCTCCTGTTAAAACTCTCAGAAATAAATTTTGCGAAGAGTTTGGTGGTCTTAAATGTGTCACATTGTAGAAGTTTAGTGAATACCTTTTGGATATGATACATAGAGTTCGGAACATCGATGGATAAATCCCGGAATAGGGAATGTCTGAGATCTGCATTGTTGGAGCAGCACATTACAAAATGAATTTCATCTCCAACAGAGCCCACACAGTACTGGCAAGTACGCAATTCTCTTGGAATAATTGGTTTTTGGTATCTGCCGGATTCGATTTCTAATGTGTGATTGCTTATTCGAAGTTTTGTAATAAGCACACGTTCTGGCTTAGGCAAATTATATGTCAGGTACTTTTCAAGACGATACTCCCACTTGAGTGTAGCATAAGTATCCAATTTATGATTAGATGGACTAAACATCATATTATGCCAGTCCTGTGTAAACTCATCAACTATTCGCCTAGCAAATGTTCTGTGAAAATTACCCATATCTAAAAAAGATTGTTGGCACCACATGTTGTAAAAACCATGTACTGATAATATTTTTCTCATTTTGCTGCAATAATTAAGAGAATCAGTCTTCGCAGACTTAAGGTTATACAGATAAGCTTGTTTCACAAGCCTGGAGCTTGGCAGCTTTACTAGGCGACACCAGTATTTGACGGCATTAACCTTGGCCAATACTGCCAAAGGAAGTCTGCCTAATTCTGCCCGTACAGCAGAGTTACAAGCCTTTATATTGACACCAAGCGTAAACTTACAAAACTTGGTATGAACTTTCTCAATAGGAGATGATTCCGGTACGTCATCTATCCCCCAAATCTCTGAGTTATATAACAGAATTGGTTTTACGACGGAGTCAAAGATCTTTGTACTAAGACTACACTGTTATAGATTACCGTTATTTCACAGTAAATGTATGTTGGCGTTTACAGTACATTCAATCGTAAACACATTAATCTGTAAATTGAACTGTGATATTTCAGTTGACATCAACTGCAATGGGTAAACTGCGCACACGCGTAACATAAAATTCCTGTTTTCTCCGAAAGGAGGTTGTTATCTTTGCACACGAAACGCTCAGTTGCAGGAAACATCGGACACCTGCGTTGCACGATACAACACTCAGAGCTTCATCAGAACACACGCTGGGACGGACGCAGCGTCTAACTTTAATTTTCGGTCTATGGTACGTTTAGGTTTTGGTTTTATCCATCTTCACATTTCAAGTTAAATACTACACTAACATTCCGTCATTTAGTGTTCGACTTGGATATGCGAAGATGAGTTTTATCTGACTTGGAGTTGTGTCCCACTATTCGTGTAATAATTGCACAGATTCGTCCGTGATTATTCACGAAACTTGTGGTGGTCGCATTTGTGAACACGAAGAGCTGAAATACGCGAAAGAGCAATGACCATTTCGGCCTTCCAGTGACCTACGTTGTCGTGGAACCGATAATTGTAGACAATTAATGGTACCACGTAATTGTATTGTTTCAAGAATGTTAAAAAACGGTAATTGTAAATTACAGGGCAACCCAAATTTTACAGTTGAATGCCTGTCAATAAACGGTAATTATAAAATACGATGCAACATTTTACGGTTCAATGCCTGTTAAAAAACGGTAATTGTAAAATACGGTGCAACGTAATTTTACAGTTGAATGTACTGGCACCTTTTCTGCCAGTACATTTAACTGTGAATTTACGGTGTGATTTATAACAGTGTAGGTCTCGGATCATCGCCCATAAGTTGGCACATTTTATAGAATGCCTTCAAGCCCCCTGCCTTTCAAATTTTCCATGGCTTTGAACCATTTGCCATTGGAGCTAAATAATGTACCAAGATACAAGTACTGTTGTACGATTTCGATAATATTATTTCCAATATTTACATGGAAATGAGGCGATCGATCAGACTTAGAAAAACATATCGCCTTTGTCTTTTGGTAATTGATCTCCAACTGCCATTGTGAGCAGTATGCATTGAATTTTTCTAATGCCTTATTGAGGCCTTCTGGTGAAAGGCTTGTGATCACAAGGTCATCTGCATATAACAGGCAAGATAAAAAGACGTTACCCATGGCTACTGGATCACAGTCTGCTCCAAATATATCAGGAATATCATCCACAAAAATATTAAATAAAGTAGGGCTCAAATTATTGCCCTGCAGCACTCCTTGATGAGAGGTGAAACTGTCAGTAAGACCATCATTTAGTCTGACACGTGAAGAAGGCTCAGAGTACATAGATTTCAGAATACTGTACATATGGCCAGTTACTTTAGCTTTTAATAGTTTATACATTAAACCATTCCTCCATACTGTGTCAAAAGCCTTACGTAGGTCAATAAAACATGCATAAACCCTTTGATTCTCACTAATATTTGAATCTATCACAGATTTCAAAATAAATACATTGTCAGCCCCCCTATGATCCTTACGAAATCCACATTGGGAGTCGTTTGGTTTGCCAAGGTCTTCCAAGTGAGTTTGCAATCTGTTATTCAAAACAGAACAAAATAATTTAGAAAAACAACTACTTATAGCTATTCCGCGATAATTATTTGGGTCTTTAATAGTACCGGATTTATGCAGAGGTACGAGGAGAGATGATTTCCAGCATTCCGGAAAACACCCTGAGGTCAACAGTTTATTGAATAGTGTTTGTAGATGTGGAAGTAAAGACACCTTTGCGTGTTTAAACATATCATTTGAGATCATATCCTCACCTGCTGATTTTCCACTTTTCAATTTTGATAAAGCACAAGAAATTTCATCAACACTGAAGGGTTGGTTCAGAAAACTTGAATGACAGGGTTGCATTTCAAGGAAAGCTTGTTTAAGATTAAGATCGCTTTCAAATTCTTCATCAAATGATGGATTACACTTTTTTCTGTGATATTGCGGAAATGACTGTACCAGACACCGGCATGTATATGGCCAGTAGAATTAACTTCCTTTCGTTCTCTCAACTTGTTAAGGAGCTTCCAGTAATGTTTAGGATCGCCACTTTCACACTGTAGCAGTTCATTAATAATTGATTGTCGGTAATAAAAACGCTTACTCTTGAGAAGTTTAGAGTACTGCTTCCTCAGTTTGTAGAATTGAGTACGCACAACCCTATTTAAAGGATATCTATCAAAAGCTTTAGATGCCCTGCGAAGTTGTAATAATAAGGCTTTACATGAATTATCATACCACGATTTATTTGTATGATGAGATGGCTTCTTCCTACCTGCTCTTCTCGAAGGAATTATTGCCAAGTGTTGGGAGGCTACTTCAGTGATAATTTTAGTAAAGTTCTGCACGATGGACGTCGCAGAGGCCTGACAAGAAACGGCCATACTCGCAACGTCAGCCAGTTGTGACTGAATGTCAGCTGAATGTATTGTTTTACAGAAAGCTTCGTCATTGTCAGAAGACCACACAAATTTAGCTGGTAAGGGATGTAATGTTGCAGAAAGGGGTTTTAGTTTGAATGCATTTCTAGTTCTAAGGGATGCAGAAATGAGACAGTGGTCTGACAATGTTTCATGTAAAGGGTTAACCTTGAACAGAGTAATATCTGAAAGCAAACATTTGCTTACTATTCCATAATCAACAACACTAGCCCCATTGTATGTGTAACAGGTAAATTTCCCCATAAAATCTCCCAAAACTCTGCCATTAAGAATCCTCATACCTGTGGATACACATAATTCAGCTAAATGATTGCCATAAATATTAGAGTGGTAATCTGATGATATTCTACTACAACAAAGATCTTGATCATAATCATCAGGTAAACAGTACGAGATGAGATCACTAGGCGCACAATCATCTTGAATACAATCAGCAGTTTTGGCAGGAAGTCTAGCATTCAAGTCCCCTAATAAAATTACATTACCTAATTTAGAGAAGGATATAATATCTTTCTCCAGAAGTGTAAATGCTTCGCTGGAATCATAGTTAGTATTCAGATAAATTGAAGAGTTGTGCGGACTTATATACACAATACCTAAGTAAATATTATCACTCAGGTTAAACATGTTTTTATCCAATTTGCACCAAAGACAATACTTTGTAGCATATGTACATTTCACTTCTTCAATACCAGAGTCAAGTTCTGTTTTATAAAATAGACCTATGCCACCATAATCTCTATTCGCCTTAGTTGAAGTTCTACCTCTATTGTGGGGAATAAACATATAACCATCAACAACAGGGACAACTGAATCATCTAACCAAGTCTCAACCAGACCAAAAATATCAAACGATCGAACAATGTTAACGAAGTCGGGATCAACAGTTTTATCATTGTATTTGGTAATAAGCCCATGAATGTTCCAACAGGCCAGATTTAGAACAGAGTTCAACGCATTAGGGCGTGGTTTGTGCCGTAGAGAGGCGCGAATGGGGGCCATAACGCTTTAGAGTAATGATAAGGATAAGCTGTAGGTTGCTGCTGCTGCTGCATGGGGAACATATTGTAGAAACTGGTTTGATCCGTAGGATAATTCTGTACACCCGGTTGCATAGGTGGAGACAATGGACCCTGTTGTGTGTTTCCCAATGAGAAAGTAGGTACTGATGAACCATAATCAGCAAAGGAATGCTGATTGTTTGTAGGCCGAGTGGGCTGGGTGGGTGCCACATAGCCCATAGGGCCATACTCTCTAACACCCAGTGGACCATACTCTCTTGCGCCAGGTGGACTGTACTCTCTGTTGGAGGATGAACCAGTCTGTTGGGATGGGGACCATTTTCTCTGCTGATAGGAGTTAAAGCCACGTTTCAACACAGACTGCCTTGCCTGCTTGGACTGAGGATTGCCAGTTGTCAGAGCCATGCCAGTTTTGAGATTAATGACGAGGCGGCCAACCCCTCTAGCGGTCAGGTGAAACGCACCCTTGAAGTTGACAGGATTTCCAGTAATTCCCTCATTGTCACAGAAGAATAACTTGGGATCAGCCGCACATCTTTCCTGAAGTAGACAGTTCAAAGCCTGAACCCTGTGGCGTAGGTTACCGGTATGGCTACTGGTATTTTCCACTATACCAGACACAACAATTTGTGCATTGGGAAATTTCCACTTTACTTCATTGATTAAGTGATCAAATTTGGAGCTACAATCACCTACATGAGCATTTGAGTGCTCCGCCTTCAGATCATTGACCCCTACATGCAGGATGACCCATTTGGGGTTGCTGTTTGGTTCTGCTGAATGAGGTCTCAGAGTACCTGCTAGCTGTTTTATATCGCTAGTAGCACCAGCTTTGTAGATTCTCTGGACAACACGGTTGTGTAGAAATTTGGATGAGTTGATGTCCCTGATAACAGAATCGCCGATCAAAATAGTATCACAGACAGAGTCCAGTTCTGTCTATTCGACACTGATACAAGTCAGTGTTCATGTGTAGGGCGAACTGATGACGTAAGTGAAGTTTTGAGGTTTCTTATCAGAACGCACATTACGCCATAATGATCCGTTTCATTTTCATGTTAACTTGTAGCATTTCCATTGTTCCCGAAGTCATTTCGGAAGGGGAATCATTTCACGAAATAGTTGTAGCCCCACACCCATGCAACATACGGCATATCTACTAAGCATACCACAGAGTCCAACATGTTTCGTTGTTCTAAATGTAACTTTTCAGACAATGGGAGACTGCATATTAGGGTACACACTGAAATATCGTACCCCTCCACCCCCCCGCCCCCCCTCCCCCGTTCAACTTACAGTAGAACATTTTAATCAAATCTTTAAGAGATACCGGTCATACTACATTCTGTTCTAGTGGTTTCATGCGCGATTTTCGTTGGAAGAACAACTGGTAGTAGTATAGAATGTGTAGTTTAAGCAGCATTAACCTTTGGAATTTGTGATTTCACTTCCGGTTCCGGTCAGCTTCGCCTGCGAACAATGCCGGATTACATGGTGCGGTCAATGATCACATCCGTATACATGACCGGAACCGTCACAAAGGTTATAAAAATTTCAAAGGTCAATGCGACTTAAACTGGACATTCACCGGATGTGACCTTCAAGCACTCGGATGTTACATTAAGAGTTTAAAGGACAACGAGACTTTAAATTCACATATGAACGATGTCAGAACAAGTTGTCGCATCCAAGGCGCATGGTAAAAGGTCACTTCTGAAATTTTAACTACACATTCTACATGAACAATGTCAGGACAAGTTGGCGCACCGGGGGAGATAAATCGGATCAAGGGGGGAGAGAGAGAGAGAGAGAGAGAGAGAGAGAGAGAGAGAGAGAGAGAGAGAGAGTAAACTAATGCGTTAAAATAGGCACAGGCGTTAAAATTTGTACAACAAACGGATCTCTCTGAAATAATCTAAAATCCAATCTCCAGCGTAGTTGCTCGATAAAAAGTATCTCTTGCAATCTTAAAATCTATGCAGTCTATGAGAATATGTTTCACCGTGAGATCTTCATGGCATGGAATACACCTTGGGACCGGGTCTTTTTTTTAAAGTAAATATTCGTGACTTAATCGTGTATGGGCGATCTTACATCGTCTAATCATGGCCTGATCGAATAGTTTCTGGCTGTTCGGATGAGTATAAGCAACAGTTTTTTTTAACTCGCGAAGTTTATTATCCATAGTATCCCATAAAGATTGAAACAGCTTTCTTACATAAGCACAGATAGATGGTCTGAAATCGCTGTATGGGATTCCAACAGGATCAACCCCCTCATCCAGAGCCGCCTTGGCCATTTTATCAGCTTCAGTATTGCCTTTGATGTCAACGTGACTAGACACCCAACAAAACACAATATCTATCTGTTGATCAAATCTAATGTCATATAATTGTAGAATTTTCAAGATGGTGGGATGAGTTGAATTTCCACTTTTAATCACTTGAAGACACGACAGTGAATCTGAGAATATGACATTTGTTTCCTTCTAGTGGGCCCAATACCTTCTAAAGCTGATAATAAAGCTTTCGCCTCTGCAGTGAATATGGAACTTTTATCTGGTAGACGACAGGTTTTAGTTTTGGAACTAAAGATAATAGCACATGCTACTCTCTCACCATCTTTAGAACCATCTGTATCAATAGACTGATGTGATCTGTATTTCTCTCTCAGTAGACCAAATTCTTGCGTATACACGAGCTGGCTCGTGACTGCCTTTTTTAGCCCACCATCATCAGATGGTGGGCTGTTCAAATCACTTTTCGTCCGTGGTCCGTCGTCCGTCGTCAGTCCGTCCGTAAACAATTCTTGTTACCGCGATTTCTCAGGAACTACTTCATGGATCTTTCTCAAATTTGGTACACAGGTTCCCCTTGGGGTCTAGTGCAAGATACCTTTTTTGGTCCGATTCATAAATCCAATATGGCCACAAGGCGGCCATCTTGGATTTCCCCATGAAACATTGTTACCGCGATTTCTCAGGAACTACTGCATGGATCTTTCTCAAATTTGGTACACAGGTTCCCCTTGGGGTCTAGTTGTGCAAGATACCTTTTTTGGTCCGATTCGAAAATCCAATATGGCCACAAGGCGGCCATCTTGGATTTCCGCATGATACTTTGTTACCGCGATTTCTCAGGAACTACTGCATGGATCTTTCTCAAATTTGGTACACAGGTTCCCCTTGGGATTTAGTTGTGCAAACTACCTTTTATGGTCCAATTCGAAAATCCAATATGGCCACAAGGCGGCCATCTTGGATTTCCCCATGAAAATTTGTTATCGTGATTTCTCAGGAACTACTGCATGGATCTTTCTCAAATTTGGTACACAGGTTCCCCTTGTAGTCTAGTTGTGCAAGATAACTTTCCTGGTCCGATTCGAAAATCCAATATGGCCACCAGGCAGCCATCTTGGATTTCCCGATGAAACTTTGTTATCGTGAATTCTCAGGAAGTACTGCATGGATCTTTCTCAAATTTGGTACACAGGTTCCCCTTGGGGTCTAGTTGTGCAAGATACCTTTTCTGGTCAGATTTGAAAATTCAATATGGCCACCAGGCAGCCATCTTTGATTTCCTCATGAAACATTGTTATCGTCATTTCTCAGGAAGTACCACATGGATCTTTCTCAAATTTGGTACACAGTTTTCCCTTGGGGTCCAGTTGTGCAAGATACCTTTTTCGGTCCGATTTGAAAATCCAATATGGCCACCAGGCAGCCATCTTGGATTTCCCGATGAAACTTTATCTTGAATTCTCAGGAAGTACTGCATGGATCTTTCTCAAATTTGGTACACAGGTTCCCCTTGGGGTCTAGTTGTGCAAGATACCTTTTCTGGTCACATTTGAAAATTCAATATGGCCACCAGGCAGCCATCTTTGATTTCCTCATGAAACATTGTTATCGTCATTTCTCAGGAAGTACCACATGGATCTTTCTCAAATTTGATACACAGTTTTCCCTTGGGGTCTAGTTGTGCAAGATACCTTTTTCGGTCCGATTTGAAAATCCAATATGGCCAGCAGGCGGCCATCTTAGTTTTCCCCATGAAACTTTATCGCGATTTCTCAGGAACTACTGCATGGATCTTTCTCAAATTTGGTACACAGGTTCCCCTTGGGGTCTAGTTGTGCAAGAAACCTTTTTTGGTCCGATTCGAAAATCCAATATGGCCACCAGGCAGCCATCTTGGATTTCCCATGAAACCTTGTTATCGCGATTTCTCAGGAACTACTGCATGGATCTTTCTCAAATTTGGTACACAGGTTCCCCTTGGGGTCTAGTTGTGCAAGATACCTTTTCTGGTCCGATTCGAAAATCCAATATGGCCACCAGGCAGCCATCTTGGATTTTCCGATTAAACTTTGTTATCGTGAATTCTCAGGAAGTACTGCATGGATCTTTCTCAGATTTGGTACACATGTTCCCCTTGGGGACTAGTTGTGCAAGATACCTTTTCTGGTCCGATTCGAAAATTCAATATGTCCACCAGGCAGCCATCTTGGATTTCCTCATGAAACATTGTTATCGTCATTTCTCAGGAAGTACTACATGGATCTTTCTCAAATTTGGTACACAGTTTTTCCTTGGGGTCTAGTTGTGCAAGATACCTTTTTCGGTCCGATTTGAAACTCCAATATGGCCACCAGGCAGCCATCTTAGTTTTCCCCATGACACTTTATCATGATTTCTCAGGAAGTACTGCATGGATCTCTCTCAAATTTGGTACACAGGTTCCCCTTGTGGTCCAGTTGTGCAAGATACTTTTTTCGGTCCGATTCGAAAATCCAATATGGCCACCAGGCGGCCATTTTGAATTTCCCCCATGAAACATAGTTATCGTCATTTCTCAGGAAGTACTACATGGATCTTTCTCAAATTTGGTACACAGGTTTCCCTTGGGGTCTAGTTGTGCAAGACACCTTTTTCGGTCCGATTTGAAAATCCAATATGGCCACCAGGCGGCCATCTTAGTTTTCCCCATGAAACTTTATCGCGATTTCTCAGGAACTACTGCATGGATCTTTCTCAAATTTGGTACACAGGTTTCCCTTGGGGTTTAGTTGTGCAAGCTAGATACCTTTTCTGGTCCGATTCGATAATCCAACATGGCCACAAGGCGGCCATCTTGGATTTCCCAATGAAACTTTATCGTGATTTCTCAGGAACTACTGCTTGGATCTTTCACAAATTTGGTACACAGGTTCCCCTTGGGGTCTAGTTGTGCAAGATACCTTTTTTGGTTCGATTCGAAAATCCAATATGGCCACCAGGCAGTCATCTTGGATTTCCCGATGAAACGTTGTTATCGTGAATTCTCAGGAAGTACTGCATGGATCTTTCCCAAATTTGGTATACAGGTTCCCCTTGGGGTCGAGTTGTGCAAGATACCTTTTCTGGTCCGATTCGAAAATTCAATATGGCCACCAGGCAGCCATCTTGGATTTCCTCATGAAACATTGTTATCGTCATTTCTCAGGAAGTACTACATGGATCTTTCTCAAATTTGTTACACAGTTTTTCCTTGGGGTCTAGTTGTGCAAGATACCTTCTTCGGTCCGATTTGAAAATCCAACATGGCCACCAGGCAGCCATCTTAGTATCCCCCATGAAACTTTATCGTGATTTCTCAGGAAATACTGCATGGATCTCTCTCAAATTTGGTACAATGGTTCCCCTTGTGGTCCAGTTGTGCAAGATACTTTTTTCGGTCCGATTCGAAAATCCAATATGGCCACCAGGCGGCCATTTTGAATTTCCCCATAAAATTTTGTTATCTTGAATTCTCAGGAACTGATGCATGGATCTTTGTCAAATTTGGTACACAGGTTTCTCTTGTGGTCTAGTTGTGCAAGGTAGCTTTTCTGATTCGAAAATCCAATATAGCCACCAGGCGGCCATTTTGGATTTCCCCATGAAATTTTATCGTGATTTCTCAGGAAGTGCTGCATAGATCTTTCTCAAATTTGGTACATAAGTTCCCCTTGTGGTCCAGTTGTGCAAGATACCTTTTTGGTCCGATTCGAAAATCCAAGTTACGCTTCAAATTAATACTGTATTCCCGAGTTGTGACGTTGCATCACAAGAGTCGGCTTATCAAACGATGGGGCATATTCTATATATTGACTATAGAGAATATCCATAATTTCACCTTCTATATCAAGGAGTTCAAATGATTCCGAATTAAAATGTATTTCTTCAAATTTTAAATCAGTTTACTTTAGTCCATGCCGTTGCAAGTGAACTGCCCCACCGTTTTGTCTGCCGAAGGGACGTCACTCTTGTGAAACAAATAATACAAAACGAAGACGATGGATCCTCCGGACATTCACTTTCAGACTAACTTTGCTCATTTCACTTGTACTATAACAACCGACATCAAGTACAGTTTCTAGAAATCTTGAAACTCCTGAACCTTAGATAGATAATATCTTGGTGTTTTCCAGTGTCCCTTTTTCGATCTTTTTCGCTCAAATTCGAAATTCTGCAAACACAATTGCAAATCAATCGTTTGTTCTTAGTAACAATGGTGAAAAAGATCCTCTTGTCATTAGCTTACAATTACCAGACAATGGTGGGCGCCAAGATCCTTCAGGATCTCTCGTATATTTCGTCAGTGAAATATCAGCTTCTGGTTTGGCTAACTGCCATGGTGGAGTTGGCAAGAGCTCATTAGGTAAAATTTGACTAACTTTAATACCAGCTGCTACAATGTGTGTTTTCATACGGATTCCAAGAGGTGGAATAATCGAGGGTTACTTTAAATAGAAATCCGCACACTGAGGGTTGAAAACAGTCATATGCAGGATTTGAGAGGTTTGATCGCAATTTCGTGATATATTGCAGCGATAGTTTAATTCTTCGAAGTTCTAAAGGAAATTCATCTGCTTCGACATACAAGCTTTCTTTAGGTGATGTTCTGAACGCATCGAGGCAAAGTTTTAGTCCTTGATGGAGAATAGGATCTAGCTTTGTTAAGTTTGACTTGCTTGCACCATTGTGAACAATAGAACCATAATCAAGTTAGGAACGAACAAGTGATCTATATAAATGGAGAAGAGTTTGCTGATCTCCCCGCTTATAGCTGGCAACTACCTTCAACAAATCTAGAGCTTTCGTGCATTTGGCTTTCAAGCAATTTGTATGCGTTTTGAAAGTTACTTGTTGGTCAAACAATATGCCTAAGAATTTGATCTCTTTTACCACTTTGATTTCAGTTCCATCTAATGTAAGTACTGGATCTTTGTGCTGAAAATATTTTCCGCAAAAGTGTATACAATTTGTCTTAGCTCTGGAGAATTTGAAGCTATTTTCTAGACACCATTTCTGAATTCTATTTAGACAAAGTTGTAATGTTCTCTCAATATTGTGTATACTTTTTCCACTACACGATATGTAGAAATCGTCTACAAAGAGTGAACCATCAATTGATTTATTCAGAACTGCTGCCAAGCTGTTGATCTTGAAACTAAACAGAGTAGTAGACAAAATATTGCCCTGTGGGACACCCTGGTCCTGATCAAAATGATCAGAAATAGTTGTACCCAGACGAACTTGGAATTGTCTATCATTCAAAAAGTTGGAAATTAAAACGGGTAAACGACCTTTTAATCCCATATTTTGAAGTTCTTTCACAATCCCGTATTTCCAAGTAGTATCATAGGCCTTTCTAAATAAAAAAAAAAATAGAAACCACATTCTCATTCTTGGCGAAATCATTCTTGACATACGAATCTAATTTGACTAAATAATCAATGGTACTTCTATTTTTACGGAATCCAGCTTGACTATCAGTAAGTTTCTTTTCAGTTTCAAGGTACCAAACAAGGCGATCATTTATCATGCGTTCCATTGTTTTGCAAACACAGCTAGTCAGTGAAATCGGACGATAATTACCACGATCTGTATGGTCACGGCCAGGCTTTGGTACTGGTATAAATATGGCATTAGTCTTCTCTTGCCCAAAGTTGGTTGAATATGCGTAATAGGATTTCTAGATTAGATTCGGGTAGATGTTTCAAAAGCTGATAATGAATATTATCACGGCCTGCAGCAAAATCGTTAGATTTTGTGCGAGAAGCATGAAGTTCTTCAATTGTAAACATAGCGTTATAGCCTTCATGTTTACCAGAGGAGATTTTAATTTCATTTTTCTCTTCTCTTTTTTGGAAACTTTGAAATTTAGGTACATTATTTTCTGACGAAGAATGCTTAGCAATTGTTTCGCCTAATTTATTTGCAATTTCTACTCTGTCAGTAATCACCTGGTTTCCATCGTTGAGATGATGAACGTTGGACTTGGAGCTTCTGTATACCTTTTATTCTTTGGATCATATTCCAACCTTTTGTTTTAGGAGTATGTGTATTGATCTTAGAAAGATAATTTTTTCCAAGAATCAAGTTTCATGGTTCTACGAACTTTAGCTCTTATAACTCTGAGATCTTTCAAATTTTCAGGATTAGGATGTCGGCGGAAATATCGTTCAGCTTTCTTCCTACATTTTCGTGCTTCTTTGCAGTCATCATTAAACCAAGGCTTCTTAATATGTGCAACTCCTGAAGATGTGTGAATGGTTTGGTTGGCAATTTCTATCAGCATTTCTGAGAATAACTGTATAGAATCTGGAACATCAGCGAAAGAGACTGCGTGTAGTTTTTGTGAACAAAGCTTTTCAAATTCGGGCCAGTTTGCTTTCTTGAAATTATACCTTGTGAAAGGGGGTCATCAGCTCAATGAACAGCTTTTAAGACAGTGGGAAACTGATCACTTCCACAAAGGTCATCATGAACAGACCAAGAAAATTCTTCAAGAATAGGAAGGTCGCAAAGTGAGATATCTAATGCTGAATAGGTTCCATGAGCCGAGGACACATGTGTATAAGAACCATCATTAAAAATATACAAAGGATTATTTGATATAAAATTTTCAGAAATTTTACCTTTACAATTGTCTTCATTATCCCAGAGAATATTACGGCCGTTAAAATCACCCATCAATAAACAAGGTTTCGGGAGCTGATCGTAAAGATTCTGAAGTTCACTAAGACGGAGACTACCAGAAGAAGGTATGTACACTGTGCATAATGTGAAAACAGAATTCAAGGTAATACGAACTGTTACAGCTTGTAAATCTGTCACTAAATCAACAGGACTGTGTAAAACACCCATTTTAATCAATATTGAAGAGCCGCCTGTAGCTTTTCCATGTTCGTCTAAAGCGTAGGGATGATAAGGTGTGTATTGGCGAAATTTGAATTTATCTCTATCTGTTTTCTTCAGAAAGGTCTCGTTGAGACAAAAAGCCGACGGCTCATAATCTTGAGTCAATAATTGGAGTTCATTCAAATTTGGCCAAACTCCTCTGCAATTCCACTGAATGATAGTTGGTGACCATTTTTAGTCTGTACAAACGAATGACATACAAAACTGTCCAAGCCAAGATATAGAAGGTTAACTTAGCCATTATGAAGATTTTATTTCGGGTAATTCTTTCTGAGCTTTCTTTTCATTGTTTTCTCTCTTCTTTTTTACTTTTTCTCTTATAAACATCTTTCTCTCTTGTCCCAACAAGTCTTTCGACCTTTTGTTTAAGGAAGTCTCGCCTTTCAATGGACGTTTATTACAATCAACATACTCATCATCAGAGAGCATAGGTGAATCGTTGGTAGGAGAGGAGATAGTATCGACTATTTTAGGCTCCTTGCCGGTTTCAATATCTAAGGGTTTCTCCTTTTCATTTTCTGATTCGGGGTAGCCTTTTTACTACAAGACTGTTGATTACTTTCATGATCTGTGAATTCATTCATTATTTCCTCATTTGGTGTTAAGTTCAAATCCACACAAGAGTGAATAGGATTAACGCATGAATCAACAGACTACACATGTGCATCCGGACCCGACACAAGTAGTATACAAAGAGTCTTAACCCGTCCCAGCGCCTCACTGCGCATGCGCAGAACTTGGTTTGACGTCATAAGTGTGGATGTGCGCATGCGTGAGTGATGTGTGGTGGAGGTGGTACAAAATGGCGGATACTTACTTCCCACCCCACAACCACACAGGCCGCCATTTTGTACCACCTCCACACACCAGTGCACTGACTGACACCGGTGTGGAGGTGGTACAAGATGGCGGCCTGTGTGGTTGTGTGGTGGGAGGTGAGTATCCGCCATTTTGTACCACCTCCACCACTCTTCATCAATTGACGTGGTGGGAGGTGGTACAAGATGGCGGCTTGGTTTTAAGGGGAGTGGGAGGTAAGTATCCGCCATTTTGTACCCACCTTCTCAGTGAAAAACGTATAAAAGGAGTCGATTTTTAGGGAAGGGGTGTATTCATTGCACTACTTTTGCGTAGCACTGTGACTTACCTGTCTGCCTGCCTGCCTGCCTGCCTGCTTGCTTCACCTCTAGTCAGTCATCCAACCAGTTTGCCTACTTGTATCAGCTGTGGACACTCCTTTTACTTTTTTCGATTTTACCAGTGCCAATTCACTAGACTATTACTCCGTAATAGTTTTTCACCAGCCCATAGTCATGGCGTCATCATCATTATTTTTAGTGAGGCTTGCAAAGTACCGTGTTCGTCTGATTGATGAGATGGAGCGTGTGGGTGACTTATGTGATTTCCTTATGGCGGAGGAAAACATACTCCTGGAACAGCGTGTCGAAGAAATCATGGCGGAGAAAACCTTTTCAGCACAAAACAGAGCTCTCATCGATGATGTACCGCACTTTACCTACTATGGATTTCTAGCCTTCGTGGCGGCGTTGAAGATCACGGGAAATACCGAACTAGCAGATCTACTTGAAGCCGACGACGTTATACAAGATGATGATATCTTAGTGGTGGACACTACCGAAGAGCGTACAGCTAGCAAACGTACTAGCCCAGAGAGTACATCTGCTAAACGTGCTGGACGACCCAAACGCCCCCGTCTAACACCGTTAGTAATACCTGTGATTGAGGAGCCAGTAGTAGTACCCCAGCAAGTGCCTGTGAAACAAGAACTTCCTATGTCTGTCCAGGAGATCAACAATCTGATCCAAGAGGCTCACCAGGCAGCTCACACCGACATTTGGGAGCTCTCACCCTATTTAACGGTCAGTGTGAAAGACGAAGAAGTGCATTTTCATGCAGCGGGCTTTAACGACAGACCTGGTAAGCATATTGCCATGAACTTGGACACCTGGCAAAAACTGGAGACCCTTGATTACGCCATCGATGCGGTTATTCGTGACCAGGGAAATGACGAAGCGAAATTTCATGTGGGTGACGACATCTTTGTGAGCTGTGCTTATTTCAATGACCAGCTCCTGGTGCATATTCGAAAATGGCGAAAGCGGTTAGATACGCAAGAGCTTGTTGCTTGTCCTCAAGGTGTCACTTTGAAATTAACGGCCTGGCGGAAGTTGCAGAGTCTTGCCAGTACAATTCGTCAAACTCTGGCCTACCAGGTGTCTAACTATATTTATGAGAAGTACATTGACACAGTCCTGCATCTCATCAGACCTCACATGAACACTCTGGTAGCCTCATACGCGAGCCTCACTGAAGCACTACAGGCTGTGACCGAGACGCAAATTGCCCTGGCAGTGGTAGCGGCTTGTCCTTCCAAAATCCCACGTGAAGAGATTGTGACGTACATCTATGTGCACCAAGGACAGAAAGATGATGATGAATTCAAACAAGTCTTGTTGACGAACTATTGAGAACAAGTGTTGAAAAAACATTTACCATACACATTTATTGATCTGGAGAGCGTATAATTGTATTAAAAAAATTCAGAGTTTTTTCACTGTTAATTGTATTAAAAAATTCAATACTCAGATATAATTGTATTAAATTCAATACCCTTGTGAATACGTTCATTGTGTGTTAATAAAAATAGTAGAAAATTAAAAAAAAATGCTGGTTTGTGTTCATTTTATTGCTTGTTAGTGTTCATTCTTTTTTTAAATTGCGCACAAGGCCCATATGTCAACCCTACACCCAATCCATGAGATGCCCCTTCACCTAAGCTTCACATTGATACCTTACTCCATCCCATCGGTCCACTAGGGGCTCTCCTAGCTCCAAAAAGGCTATTTTCATACCTTTCGGCCGCTGCGCATGCGCAGAAGGCCGATATGTCAACCCACACCTAGTCCATTAGATAGCCCTTCACCTAAGCTTCAATTTGATACCTCACTCGACCCACTACCTCCAAAATAAAAATAATGAAAAAAAAGATCGATCTTGAAGATCGATCTTTTAAAATAGCCTTTTTGGAGTTAGGGCAGCCCCTAGTGGTCCAATGGGGTCGAGTGAGGTATCAATGTGAAGCATTCATGAAATGCTTCAATTTGATACCTCACTCGACCCACTACCTCCAAAATAAAAATAAAAGAAAAGAAAGATCGATCTCGATCTTCAAAATAGCCTTTTTGGGGTTAGGGGCGTCCCTCATGGTCCAATCGGGTCGAGTGAGGTATCAATGTGAAGCATTCATGAAATGCTTCAATTTGATACCTCACTCGACCCACTACCTCCAAAATAAAATTGAAAAAAAAAAAAAAAAATGAAGATCCATATCGATCTTCAAAATAGCCTTTTTGGAGTTAGGGGAGCCCCTAGTGGTCCAATGGGGTCGAGTGAGGTATCAATGTGAAGCATTTCACGTCAGCTTCAATTTGATACTTCACTCGACCCACTACCTCAAAAATAAAAAAAATAAAAAAAATTTGACCTTGACGTGGTGAAGATGAAAATAAGCAGCTAAAAAATTTTTTTGGCGGTTTTTTCGAGTGAGGTATCAAATTGAAGCTGACGTGAAGGAGCATTTGATGGACTGGGTATGGGATTGAATTAGGGTTATTCCGCGCATGCGCGGTGGTTAAAGGGTATAATTTTTTTCAATAATTTCAAAAAAATGGTAAAAAAAATTAAAAAATGTTTTTCTTTGGGGAGTAGCATGATGGGGACTTGGTGTTATTTTTGTGTGCTTTTGATGGAAGTTTCCACTTTCGGAAATATGGGTTGGCCCTGAAAAGGGCCTTTGATAGTGTCACACGACACTTATGCGCGGTATATTCTCTTCACCCCTCCCACATGCTTCCTGCATATGGGGCACTTTATTTTTAGATGGGACTCTCCGGCATCAACGCAGCGACACATGGCACCTTCACACGACAGTGTTACCCAACAATCTTTACACAGGCAAAGATGTCCACACGGTAACACGGCGTACCAGCTTTCCTCGTCGGTGCAGATACTACAGCGTGTTTTCTTCTCTTCTAGATGGCGTTCTTTCTTCTGTATGGCAATTTCCGCCTCCATTCCATTCATTGTCACCTCCATTCCAATCAGCCTTCCCCGCATGGCGATAATCTCATCGTTGAGGCGGGTTACCTCTACTTCGTGGCGGCATGGTAGTGGTGTTTCTGCAGCTGAAATCGTTGGAGTTTCGGCAGTTGTTGGAAGTCTATTTAATCCTGCATGGTCTTCAGCCGAAGTCATTATACTTTGAGTGTCGACAGGCGACGTCATCGTTGTTGTTGGAGGACTACTAGTATTTAACCAGGGCAGCTCGCCGTCTTGTTCCCCACCATCCGTCACATCACTGTCGTCTTCTTCTATGACTTCCATTCTGTTTATTTCTTGGTCCTGTTGTTCACTTAGCCTTCGCATCCGTCTACTCTCGTCTGCTCTCACATCTTGCCGGAGTTGTTCTGCAAGTTCTTCGGTACTGTGTAATAACGTGGCTTCGTCTTCAATAACCCTCTGAAAACTTGTGATGATCGTCAATCCTCCATCTTCTTCATGGGTAACCCTCTCTCTGTGTTGTTCTGTAGCAGCAGCATTTCTCGGATCTCGAGTCGGATGGTGCGTAAACAGGGGTCGTCTTCTAAAACTCATGATTTGTATTGGTGAATAAATGTCAAAATACACGTTATTTATAGTCTAGTGGGATGGGAGGGAGATGGGTACAAAATGACGGCCATCCACAGGCCGCCATCTTGTACCCACCTCCACACCGGTGTCAGTCAGTGCAAGATAGGCTGGCCCACTGTATAGTGATTGGGAGGTGGAAACAACATGGCGGCCATCCACAGGCCGCCATCTTGTATGCATCTCCCACACCGGTGTCAATCAGTGCAAGATAGGCTGGCCCACTGTATAGTGCTGTGTTACCCTTGTCCCAGCATTAAAATTTCCTATTATTTTTTCGATAAATCCCGTTACAATTTTCAGGGAACTATTATACGACTGTCTCCCATAGTCTACACGTTTTTTTAGTTAGGAAAATCAATTTATTTCCAATGTACCTGGTGTTTCATACTACTGTACACTAATTTTATGGGTTTAAAATCACTAAAAATTAATAAAAATAACGGTATAGTGTAGCGTTAGACTGTTAATTTTTTTTAAATACAATACACTGAATTGCCTGAGTGCAACTTGCAATAAAATTATAGGTGCGTTGACAGTTATTGTAAAATGACACCCGTTTTAAAATGGGAAAGAAACACAGATTGTCAGCGTCGTAAAAAATATATATCACACAGCTAGAGTGCTCTCGCTACGGTCCGCGTTTTAGACTATAAATAGCGCAGTATTTTTTTAATTATTCACAATTCAGTACCCAGTCATGGAGTCACTACCGCTGACTGAAATCAAGGATATTGATACATCCGACTTCTTCACCCATGATGAAAATCAAGTACAACTCTACGGCGATATCATTAATTTGGTAGATGACCAACCCTGGATAACTGATATAATGGCAGAATTATTTCCTCCACCCGGGAACCAGCCTGCCTCAACTTCAGCCATACCGGATGTTTCCCCAGACGTCTACCAATGTTTTGACGAGATAGACTGCGAGTTACAAAGCATGTTGAAATCACCACAAGCTAAAGAAAAAGACGAAACGGCACAAGAGGGAACCACCGAAACAGAGGGAAGCCATGGAACCGAGGCTACAGAAGAAAGACCAGATGACAAGGCGGACAACAGAGAACATTTAACCAAGAAGAAGAGGGTACAGAAAAAAAAAAAAAAAGATGTCAGGATGAATAGACAACAGGAGAGGAAAGACAGAAAAGATACAAGGCCCAAGAGAGAGAGGAAAATAACCCCCCAAAAAATCTACGACGAGGTGTATTATGTTTGGGCGATCTCCACTTCAACATTGGGATGTAACACAGAACGTCAAAGCGTTTTATATTTACCCTGTGTGGAATGTAGTAATCAGTTTGCAAAGTTTGCCATTTCCCCTTGCGGTCACCAGGCATTATGTCAAATCTGCCTCCATCGTCGGGCGCAAATACCTACCTGTGCAGAAGCCAACCGAGCCCAACCGTGTGAATTAATACCTTTGACCTGTACCGTCTGCGCTGATAGAAGAGACCGACTACAGATCCCCTCAACGATGTAATGCCTACATATAAAAAAAAACGTCCTTTTCAGGGCGGACTATCTTTTCCGAAAGAGAACTGCTAATCACGCACAAAAAATTAAACACGAGATCCCACACCTATAGCCCCTGTGTTCGTTCAAAATAAATTCCCGTTATTTATTCGGGCTATTATTTATCAAAATAAATTACCCGATTATTCGGGGTTAGTAACATGTCCCCGGTTCAAAAAAATTTGAGTCCGTTATCGCGCGGACTGTGTATTAATTAAATTAATTAATTAATGGAGGAGAGAGAGAAAAGAAAAAAAATCCTGTGTTTGATATATGAGAGAGATTAGTCCTGACAAGGACCTTTGATATAGGACAGGGATTGTTTTTTTTTGATGTAGTTTGCTAATAATAAAATAAAGGGGTAATGTAGGACATCTGTGCTTTTGAAATTGATGTGCCAGTTAGAAGTTTCCTCTCTCGGAAGGAATTGTTCGCCCTTAAAAGGGCGTTTATTATTTTTTATCCCTGTTTTTATTCAGGGGGGAGTAGCTTACTTCCCTGTTGTGCGGCCGCTCACATGACTGCTCACATGAAAGTACCGGTACGGGCTGATGCCATCTTCCTCATTGATGTCGGGGGTCACGGAGTGTCCATTCAGGAAAATGGCAGCAGCTATCGTGGGGGGAGGTTGTTCAAATATAATCAATGGCCTCTCGTCATCGTCATCGTCCAGGCAGGAGGGTAGGTCTTCAAGTGGGAAGGCTGGTGGTATTTCCTCCTTCTCCTCCTGCCGGGGCGCTGTACTGGCCGGTGACGCTGGGTGTGGCGGTGTTGCTCCATCCAATAATATTTCGTCACATGCTAAATTTTCGAACCGATGTTCGGGCACTGTTGTTGCCGCGGGAGGAGGGCTGGGATGCATCGCTTCCATGACTTGATGCAAATGATCGAACCAGCCCTCCTCGCCGATGGTCGAATGTGCGGCGATCAACAGCGCCCTCACATTGTTCGATGTCGTGTCCCCTCCTTCTTCCTGGTTGGTGAGCGTGGCTGCCCATCCGCGAAATTCATCCCTCCAAAACCGTCTCACATATTTCTTCATTACTTGTTCTTTGCGTCTCGAAAGCTGGGTGGTGGTTTTCGCTGCTGTGGGTTTCATGTTGATGGAGTGAAAAAATTTTCGCAATGGGCCCGATGAATCTGGCCACACTATATATAGACAAAGCGCGGACGTGTGCGACGCCATCTACCCTGTATATTTTTTCGGAGAATGGGTGTGTGTTTCTTTCTGAATTATAAACGCTGTCATTTTACAATCATGGTCAGCCCCCGTAGAATTTTTTAGTTCCAATTCAACTCAGATAAATCAGGGACTAGTATTAAAAATTTCAGCCGTCTAGCCCTTGACTACGCCATGATTTTATAATTTTTACCGAGTTTTCGAGGCGTAATGTTCAAATACGAAAGTACGGAAAAACCGGTACATTAAAAATAAATTAATTTTCTGGATTAAAAATATAGGTAGATTATCACTTATCACTCTATACGAGTGCCCTGAAAATTCCAGCTCGTTTCTCCCAAGAGAACTGTAGAAAATGATGAAACATAGCCTTCGTTTTTACAGTAAGAAAACACATTCTACGCAGTTGCCGCTTGAATATTGGTGTCAAAACAGAGTTGCGTCCCATTTTATTATTCGACTATAATTGAAGTGATGTCGGCTTGAAAAGGGCCAGCCGGGTAATCTGTTAATAAACCAATACACAGAAATGCATGATGATGCTCAATAATGGATTCCGCTTGAAAGAAGCCGGCCGGGTATTCTGTGAATAACCAATACATCGGGTTTGGCTCTCTGACAGCCCTATGGATTGTTCTGGTAATTATCAGGACTTGATATTCTAGCTCAGCAATGCTATAATTTTATTTTTATCCTATTATTAGTCAAGACTATTAATTTATGCACTCGGGGAGCGTCTACAAAAATAATTGCATTGTTAATTTAATTATTTTCTCAGGGTATGATTTTTTTATTGACAATTTTTATTCAAATTTAGCAAGAATCGGTCTATATAAATTTTTGTCTGGCTAGTATTTTTGTCATTCTTCATTATGGCAGCACCGGGCAAAGAGCTCGCGTTCTTTCAACTGACGTCTAAGGTGATTCTTATCGTGTATGATAAGGAATTGCATCTTATCGAGGAACATCCTGAAGAAGTGAATTTATGTTTAAGCCTTGCCGGGTGGACGCTATTGACGCGTATGTTACAAGGCAAAGAACCCGAAGTAGATTTTATGCATGTCGGCGTCGGTGTGTACCTGCGGAGTGGCCGAGAGGATTCGTTTTTTCCACGGTTAGAACAATGTGGGGGTAGCGCTATTGTACTTTGGCCAGCATTATGGCAGGCGCTGAAAGCTATTATTACGGAAGTTCATGATGTACTGTACCCTGAATCGAATTCGATCGTGACCCGTACGCTGACCCCGGATTGTACCTTATTATTATATCCTGAACGCGTCGAGCTTATTGATGATGATTCGCGATGTTGGTGCACGCCAGAACCGGCGCGTGTGTCTTTAACCTCGGAAGGCTGGAATACCTTGAAACGTGTGTTATTCGGTCATCTTGACGAAGATAGTATACACCTGTGTGGCGATGTATATATTTTTCGGGGACCTTATTTTGCCCGACTGATTTGTCTCAAGCGAGGCGGATTTACGCTGGATCCCGATTTATGGACGGCTTTGCAACAAATAGTTCCCGTGGTGGATAAAGTATTCGCTCCACACGCGCCGCCTCTCACAGAATAGGTCCTGACCCTATAAATACCGGGGATGAGACAGAGTGTGTATCATTCACCGTAGGACATTTAGAGCAAACATGTCGCTACCACTACGAGCCATCGTGCCTCTTACACCCAGTGTGAGGTTATACGTTTATGCAGATAAAGTCACCCTGGTGAAAGACGATCAAGCTATTTACTGGACGCCCGCTGAGAGGCTATCGAATCCGAGGGTGACACTACAGCGTGATGGGTGGAATAAATTTAAACGGGTGTTGAGCGGTGAGTTGGACGGAGATCTCATCCACCTGGACAATGCCATGTACGTATATTCCCTACCGCCCCTCTGCATACGTCTGGGCCGCTACAAAGAGCTTACGCGCAGTATCAGCCTAACTCCCTCTGTGTGGGAAGCCTTGAAGAAAATAGTGCCTATTGTGGACCAGTTGTTTACACCGGACGATCGATCACCCGAGCAATTGGCGTGGGTTCGTGCTATAGAAGACGCGCTAGCTGAACCGCATGAAAAACTACATGATGCAGTTTTTCGTTTCTGTAAACCAGATACTACAGCCGGGAAAAGTCCTATATCTAGAGAATGCACACAGGCTAGAGTGTCAGTATCACCCCATGAAGAGAACAACACACACATGACGATCCAGAACGATGAAGGGAAATAAGAAGACCGTGATGCGGCGGTCGGAAAAAAAGGAGAAGTCTACAGTGATTAACAAGGTGTTAACCGAATTGTATTACAATCCGACGAGTCCAGCTGCCTATAGCGCTGTGGGGGCGCTAGCTCGAGCGGCCCATTCTCAAGGCATTAGTCGAACTCAAGTTCGAGACTGGTTAAAAACTCAAGACACCTATAGCTTACATCGAGCTGCCCGACGTCATTTTCGCCGTAACCGGGTGATCGTCGGCGGTATAGACGCGCAATGGCAGGCGGATTTAGTGGACATGAGTCGATTTGCACCTGACAATGATGGACAACGGTACATATTGACCTGTATCGATATTTTATCCAAGTATGCCTGGGTCCTATCCATTCGTACCAAAACAGGAAAGAATCTCATAGCCGCGTTTCAGCAGATTTTCAAGACGGGGCGCAAACCTCTTTATTTACAAACCGATGAAGGCACAGAATTTCTCAACCGACCCTTTCAAGCCTTTCTTAAGAAACAGAAGGTATTTTTTTTTCATACGTACAATGAGACGAAAGCTTCGGTAGTGGAACGCTTTAATCGTACCTTCAAAGGACGCATGTACAAGTATTTTACTGCCCAAAACACTCGACGCTACCTGGATGTACTCCCTCAACTGGTCCAAGGCTACAATCGCGCCTATCATCGCAGTATCCAGCGAGCGCCCCGTACTGTGACACAACGCAACGAACATCAAGTGCGTGCTACGCTGTACTCAGACAGTCCACCCCTGACGGCACCCCGTTACAAACGTGGAGATGTAGTGCGGATCAGTAAAGTGAAAGGCCAATTTGAGAAAAGTTACTTGCCCAATTGGAGTGACGAACACTTTGTCATCGTTCGCCATAAACCTCGACAGCCCCACGTCTATCAACTGGAAGATCTACAAGGCGAGAGACTGCAAGGCACGTTTTACGAGGCAGAATTACAACCCATAGTGAAAACATCGAAAGACTACTACACGGTGGAAAAAATTTTGAAAACGGAGCGTCGACGGGGGATTCCCTATCATTTCGTCAAATGGCAAGGCTGGCCTCGTTCCTTTAATTCCTGGGTGTCCGGCCGTGACATGAAACGTCTATAAAGGCTAACGCCTATCACCACCCGCCTTCAGTGTAGGAATGTACCATGGATAGTACACGTCTACCCTTATTGTTACGATCTCCAAAAGCACAAGTCGGTACTGTGTTGTGTCTAGTAGTGGTTCTGGGTACGCTATTTACAGGTGTGTTCTACGATTTGTCGTACGTGATATCCTGTTTCAACACCCTGCGTTCTCCATCATCCACCACCACAACCACACTGCCTACACCAACCAAGACGTCAAGGGTCCGCCACGTATCAACGCAGACACCTACGTTTCCAGCCCAGACGTCGTCTACTCCAGCCATTACGTTACCTTTTACCCGCTACATCCAGCCATCCACGACGACCACCACTCCACGTGATCTTCCGTCATCTCTGAGAAGCGATCCTTCCACCTCATCACCACCACCCTCTAGTACCACGACGCCGCTAAACATATTTGCAGTGGATCCCCGTGAATCATCACGTTTACCCCGACAACGGTACCCCTTCGAGTACGATTCCCGGCAACCCCGACAACGGGGGTGGGCTTCTAAACGTCGAGCGCAAATCACCCCATAAAGAAAAACGATGGACCCGCGATGGCAGCATCCTTTCACGTGCCTCATCGCTGGACCGACCGGGTCGGGAAAAACGCACTTTGTTCAACGTCTCATCCAACATGGGTCAGCCCTGATTTCACCCCCTCTAGCTCACATCCTGTGGTGTTATGGCGCTTGGCAGCCCGCGTATGAGGCACTGGCCCGTGTGCCGGGACTCACCTTAGTGGAAGGCTTACCGCCTGAAGATACACCCCAAGACACTTTGGTGGTGGTGGATGATCTCATGACGGAAACGGATAGTCGAATCACCCGTCTCTTTACCAAAGGCAGCCATCATCGTCGATTGAGCATCATCTACATCGTACAGAATCTCTTCAGTAAAAACAAAGAACACCGGAACATTAGTTTGAATGCTCAGTATGTGGTGTTATTCAAAAACCCCAGAGACGCTTCACAAATTACCCACCTGGCTCAACAGATGTACCCTAAAAACACGGCCTTTGTACGAGAAGCCTTTGAAGATGCGACCCAACCTGCCCACGGGTATCTACTCATCGACTTGAAACAAGACACGCCCTCCACCCTGCGATTGCGTACCCTGATTTTTCCCGGCGAGATACAGACGGTGTACACACCCAAATGAGAGTCAAGAAGATAAAAGAAGAAGACAAGGCACTCGAGCCCTCATTTCCTCATTATGTCTGCACGCGTACGCAAGCACGCAGCGACCTTGCGGGTATTACGCAGCGCGCCCCCGGAAGTGGGCCGGGCCCTGGTGCGCGGCGCGGATGCCGACTTGGTACGGTGTTTGTGTGAAGTAGCTCATAATGTATTAAAAGGCAATGTTCCACTCAGTCCTCTGCAGAAAGGGAAATTGCAACGGCACAAGGCGGGTCTCCGAACGTTGGTCAAGAAAACGGGCAGTGTCAAGAAAAAGAAACAGGTGTTACAGCGAGGTGGATTTCTCGGCGCACTCCTCGCTCCCTTAGCCGCTACTGTACTGGGACCGTTACTCGGCTCCATCTTGGGACGCTAAAAACATGGACCATACGAAAAAAATGATGCTGGTCGAACCTCGACTGTTACAGAGTTTGCAATCCCCCTATCCCGTCCCGGCCACAGTGCAACGACTCCAGTCTCTGGATGAAGAGATGAATAGTATACTGCAACGTCGACTGCCTGATCACGAGAAAATTCAACTCTACCATCATACGCTGAACCAGTACCAGACGTTTATGGATCAATATAGAGGAAGTAGTACTAGTACGCCACTACCCACCACCACCACGCCCACCCCACTGACATCCCCACCACCACCACCGTCATCCTCGGCCTCACCTGAGCTGGAACAGGAAGTGTTGGCCAGTGTGCCTAAAAACTTCAAGACCAAGGCGCGTTTATTGTTGGACCGGGTGAAACAGAATACCGATATGGATTGGAATGCGGAAGGAAACCTACTGATTCGAAACCAAGTGGTGCCGGGGTCTCATATGACCGATTTGATCAACGATATGGTTCGTTCTCGCAAACACTCTAATCCCCCGGGCTGGGAAGCCTTTGCTCAGGCGTTAAAAGACACGCACACCCCTCAAGAATTGGTAGGAAATCGTGAACGCTGGAAGTGGATGCAAGCCCCCGCTCGACGTATCCCCCATACCTGGGAACGTGGTGAATGGCAACCGTACACGCCACCCAAAACACCCTCACGGCGGGATCGTTCTTTTCATCCCTATGCCGCCCCTATACCGACCACACCACAGCCACGACGATCACGACGCCGAGGTAAGGCGCCCAAGGGCTGGGAACCCTACTAAGGACACCCTACTAATAACTCCTATAAAACCCCGGTGCAGAAGCCAGAACAACTCAGTCGTCATGTTTTACCTGACGTTGCCCAGTAATAGCTCACTCGACGTGTTTCCTGACAACACCTTGACCAAGTATGTCACGCAATTACCCCAACCGTTACATTTACCGGGACGCTGGGAATGTGGACTGGTGGATATTCAATACCCTTACTCATGGTACAACGTACAAGACGGAGAAGTATGGTACGAAGTGACCTACGAAGATAAAGTCTACAAACTCATTCTCCCCCAAGGCCAATACGATACGCCGCAGAAGTTCATAGAGGATCTGAATGGCTTGATGGAGTACAAGGCCCTAAAGTTCAGCACGGATGATCCAACACGCCTGATAGCCTTGCGCTTCAAGAGATACCTATTCTTCGATGTCAACGTACACAACGACAAGAGCTCTATCATGCTGACCGCTAACGTGAAGGTGAAACTCAGTCCTACACTACACCAAATGTTAAGGCTGCCTTACAGCGTCTACAAGGGAGCCACCATTGCCAACGGGACTTATTTGATGGATATGAAAGTAGGTATGTACGCACTGTACGTCTACTCGGATGCCGTGGACAGCCATATTGTGGGTGATGTGAACACACCTCTGTTACGGGTGGTGCCCATTAGCAAGACGTATGGCGAACAAGCCACCGAGAGTTTCAACCATATCATGTACCTGCCCGTACGACATACCGATATCAACACGATCACGGTGGATATAAGAGATGACAGGTGACGTCCGATCCCATTCGAACGAGGAAAAGTGGTGCTGACACTTGCTTTCCGACAAGCTCGCTCTCCTCACTTCGTATAATGTACGTGCCTTACCAGTGCCATACGCCCAGCTATGTCGACTACTACAAGAAACAAACGGGAGGAAGCTTGCCCATGTTTAGCGGGGCACGCATGCAACGCGGTCACGGATTGGGAAACATACTGGGCAGCATTGTGAAAACGTTTTTACCCATGGTGACACGGGGTGTGAAAGCGGTGGGAAAACAAGCGGTACGCAGTGGATTGCGCGTGGCCGGTGATGTGATGGAAGGCACAGCACCCCGACAAGCCTTGAAACGCCGGGCTAAAGAAGCGGGCAGCGTCTTGATCGCCAAAGTCCTTAAAAGACAAAGACCGACACTCCTCAGATTCATTCAACGTCCAACACACCGACGACGCACACCCCAGAGCAGGAGGACTAAGCCCCAGAAGAAAAAGAAGAAGAGAAGTAGGAGAGACATCTTCGCATAATGGCATTCATTCACTCCGAGTCATGTCCGTCTACCAACAGTGAATTGGATTTGTGGACTATTCCACCCACCCAAACGAGTATAGCCGAAGGACGTTGGGTAGAACATCGACCCCTGGCTAGCCTGACGGGAGTGGGCCCCGTGGAATTTTCCATTGAAAACAAAGATACGGCCTACCTGGATTTAGCCCACACCTACTTGTACGTAAAAGCCAAAATAACGGCCATGGATGGGACGGACATAGAGGACGATGCGAAAGTAGGCCCGGTGAATCTTTGGCTGCACTCCTTGTTCCAACAGGTGGATATAGGTCTGAACGATAAACTCATCAGTACGTCCACCAATACGTACCCGTACAGAGCCTACATGGAAACGCTGTTGTCGTACGGTATTGATGCCAAAGAATCACACTTACAAGCTGAGCTGTACTTCAGGGATAGACCCGGACACCTGGACAACATAACCGGTGGCAATGCTGGGTTCACGGCACGCAAAGAACTGGCAGCCGGAAGCAAGTCCATCGATATGATGGGACGACTGCACGCCGATCTGTTCATGCAAGACCGCTACATGATGAACGGTGTAGCCATTAAGATCAAGTTGATCCGGTCCTTACCCACGTTCGCCTTAATGGCCGGTGGAGAGGGAGATATCCATTACCATATCGTCATTGAAGATGCAGCCCTGTTTGTCCGTACGGTAGATTTGCAACAGGGCGTGTTGCTGAGTCACATGGAAGCCTTATCAAAAAAACCAGCCCTGTACCCCATCCGACGCGTACAGACCAAGGTGTTCTCTGTGCCAGCAGGTACGATGATGGCCAACCGTGAAAATTTATTTCTAGGGGATCTGCCTAAACGTCTTACCCTGGCGTGTGTGACCAACACTGCATTCAATGGAAATTGGGCTGAGAATCCGTTCAAATTTCAACATTTCAACATTAACTTTGTGGCACTGCACGTGGCCGGCCATCAAATTCCAGCCCGTCCATTACAACCGGACTTTACTAACGGAAACTATGTGCGGACCTACCTGAACCTGTTTACAGCCACAGGACAAAACAACCAGGACGAAGGCAATACCATCAGTCGAGACGACTTTATGAAGGGATACACATTGTTCGCCTTTGACCTCACCCCCACCTTGGAACACGATCATCAACTGGCTTTGCTGAAGAAAGGAAACCTACGGTTGGAACTGCGTTTCTCCATCCCTCTACCCAGCTCCATTAACGTGATTTGCTACGCCGAGTTTGATAACGTCATCAGCGTGGATCAGCAAAGAAACGTGCTGTGTGACTACTCCAGCTAGAGAATGGATACAGAGCAGCTGATGAGCATACTCCAGCGAGATCCCAAGATCCCCTTTCGAGGTGTGTTTCCACGCAATGTGTTTCCTACCCACTCCACCACCCCAGCAGCCTACATCCTGAATACAG
>JAVTVY010004642.1:0-39635 GCA_036873755.1 Hanleya hanleyi
AGAAGACAGGTGATACCAGATTTTATATTTCCACAATGGGCATATGTCTGAATTATACTTTACAAACGATCATGTAACTCATGAGATAACCAGCAAAACTAGTACGTTCCTCCATCAAAAACGGATTTTCAGACATTCACTTTGCTACGGATAAAATCACTATATACACTAAAGAGGGTTTACTCGTACGTCGACTGCACGATACGAGGGAAGCTTACAATGTTGGCCCTGCAAACTATCTCTTTCTAGACAATTAAATTCCAGGATATCCTGCCAGTTGGCGTATAAATATAGGCCGAGTAGCATTTCCGAGATCCAGAGGAAATGTGACTTCAACCAATTTGTCGTGACTGTTGAGCGAATTCGTTATTCACCGTATGCACATGTGGGTGCCTGCAAGACTACTATTAAAAGCTCTCTAAACAATATTTCAGTTAACTACGCCCGAGCTGTAACATCATAACTAGAGGACCACCAATGCTTTTGAAGCGATACAATGTTTTTTTTTGCTGCCATGAGTATGCAGGAAGGAATATCATCTTTATTAATTTAATGTTTCCACTGCCAGAACTGAAAAAAATCCAGAAATGACGTTCTTAAGACGATGAATGAAAAGATAACAGTTACACGATCTGATAATATATTCCGCGTTTGATCTGAGGCCTTTATTCCGCACGTTTAAAAAGTTTATTCCGATAGCGCTCCTTTTGTTCCTATTTATACAAAAGGTTGCTTCTTTGCATACTTAAAAAACTGCAGCATTTTATGACAGTATATTTTGTCTTTTTCTCAGTGGGTCAACATACAGCCGGTGTTGTTCTTGGAGTGTTCTGTATCTCCTGCCTAGTGGTACTACTTTTAGTGTGTTGTGTTTGGAGGCGAATCAGACGGCGACCAAATGCAGGTATAGAGCCAGGCACCTGAATTAGATCCGTTAGGAGTTTAATTTATTAGCCCACCATCACCAGATGGTGGGCTGTTAAAATTGCTTTTCGTTCGTGATCCGTCGTCCGTCAGTCAGTCAGTAAGTCAGTCAGTAAGTAAGTAAGTCAGTCAGTCCGTCCGTCCGTAAACAATTCTTGTTATCGCGATTTCTCAGGAATAACTGCATGGATCTTTCTCCAATATGGTACGCAGGTTCCCCCTGGGGTCTAGTTGTGCAAGATACCTTTTTTGGTCCGATTCGAAAATCCAATATGGCCACCAGGCGGCCATCTTGGATTTCCCCATGAAACTTTGTTATCGCGATTTCTCAGAAACCATGGCATGGATTTTTCTCAAATTTGATACACAGGTTCCCCTTGAGATCTAGTTGTGCAAGATACCTTTTCTGGTCCGATTCGAAAATCCAATATGGCCATCAGGCGGCCATCTTCGATTTCCCCATGAAACTTTATCGCGATTTCTCAGGAACTACTGTATGGATTTTGCTCATATTTGGTACACAGGTTCCCCCTGGGGTCTAGTTGTGTACGATACCTTTTCTGGTCCGATTAAAAAATCCAATATGGCCATCAGGTGGCCATCTTAGATTTCCCCATAAAACTTTGTTATTGTGATTTCTCAGGAAGTACTTAATGGATCTTTCTCAAATTTGGTACACAGGTTCCCCTTGGAGAGTAGTTGTGCAAGATACCTTTTTCGGTCCGATTCGAAAATCCAATATGAACGCCAGGCGGCCATCTTGAATTTCCCAATGAAATTTTGTTATCATGAATTCTCAGGAAATTACTGCATGGATCTTTCTCATATTTGCTACACATGTTCACCTTGGGGTCCAGTTGTGCAAGATACCCTTTTTGGTCCGTTTCGAAAATCCAATATGGTCACCAGGCGGGATTTCCCTAAGAAACTTTATCGTGAAATCGCAGGAAATTACTGCATGGATCTTTCTCAAATTTGGTACACAAGTTCCCCTTGTGATCCTGTTGTGCAAGTTACGTTTTTTGGTCTGATTCGATATCGTCGCCACATGGCCGTTTTGAATTTCCCCATGAAATTTTGTTATCGTGAATTCTCAGGAACTACTTCATTGGTCTTTCTGAAATTTGGTATACAGGTCCCACATGGGGCCTAATTGTGCAAGAAGCTGAGAAGCAACAGGAACTTGATAATGTGGTGTCTAGCACTGTAATATCACTTGTCTTTATTGCACTATGTAAACGTCCTGTCTGTGTCTTGTGGGCTGTCCTCAGTGTTTTATAGGGTGGATGGAGGGTGTCTGGTTCCATGCTGCTTCAAAGATTTCTTCTTTGAAGTAGCAGGAACACAACTGGGCTGGGTGGTGCTTAGTTGGTTCGTCGTGATATAGCTGAAATATTGTTGAAAGCGACGTTAAATTCTATTCACTCACTCACCCTTTAAAATTCAAATTTGATTGGCTATTGGAAGGAAATGAGCATTTCCCGTTTGAAAATCAATACAACAACCACCTGCCATATTTGGAATCACACAGACATCAAAGAAAATCCTCGCTGCACGGTGTTGCCAAGCTGATATCATGTTTGGCTATATGACATCACACGCGTATACAGTTTTAGCAATTAACTCAATTCATTAGGTCAAGGTGAATGACGGAAGGTTAAGGTAGTGTTTAACTTGAAATGTGAAGATGATTTTAGTCGGATTATCAACTACTGCTACCGCACCAGTTTGACACAATAATAAATTTGACCTAAGCCAACTCAGCTTAATATGCACTCGCATATGTGATGAGGCCATAATGTGAGGCCATTAAGTTCAACCCATATCTTCTAATTGACACAACATTATAGAATTTAGTTCTGTAAATAGTCTGGTAAATTATTTTGGAGTCTATACTGTTGATTTAGAAGTGCCTGATGATACAGACTGAATTTCTTACATTTGGTAATCTAATTAATACCGGAGGTAAAGAGAAACTAATGCACCGATTCAGCTTGTCGGGTATATCGGTTTATGGGGCAAGATAGTACTGATATTCAGATTACGTGCTGGTATAGCTAAAAATCGATGAGTGAGTCCGAGAAATTATATGTAAATTTCATGTAAAACCTCTGCGTAAAACCTCTGTTTTAGTCAAATTATGTCTGGTCGACACCGAGTGTCCGTGCAGTGTATGTTATCATTGATCTATAATGAACGAACACAGTATCCGAGAATTATTGGCCTGGTTTTAGTAAAGTAGATTTCGTTTGAATCATATCACTTAACTTGTTCAGGGATAGGGAAATTAATTACTTCCTCATAACCCGTAGGCCTATATTTGACATTAACTGCAGTTGGGCCTCGATTCGGAATGTTATAATTTCGTGGAGATGCATACCCTTGCATGAAGTGGTGTAATTCCTTAGAGATAAATGTCTACCTGGTCTTCGCAAAATATTGTTGTGCACCACATAGACAATTATAAAATTATAGATTATTAAATTAGTAAATAAGATATATTCCGAAGCGTGATATCAAATGTTTTCTAATCGATCTTAGCTGAACCTGTTCAACTCATTCAACTGATAAACTATGCCATAATTACTCCTTTGATCATAAACTCGACTTACCTGAACCTACTTGCTTCCATTATTCTAAATCAGAAGTTATTGTCCTAATCACAACTATATAATCAAGTAATATCAGAGGCATAATTCTGACAAAATTGCTCATCAAATATCGTAAAATATATTATAGAAATCATGCGACTTTCTCAGTAAATATCCTCAGGTGAACTGTAATGCTAAGTAGAATTAAAAATGTTCATTTTTTTTAAAGCGACGAGGCCCTCCAGGTCAAGAGAACCCCTGGTCACACAAGGCGCACCTTCCAAGAGTACAGGTACGACAATGACAATTTTATATCAAGCCTGTTCACTTTTCGGAAAACCACGAGTGTCATGTTAATTTATTAGCAGCATGATATATAGCTCTATAGAATAAACAGTTTTCCCAGTAGTTTTATCACTTTTACTTCACAATTTGAGTGATGCTCAATGGTGACGAGGGGTGGAGGAGAGGGGGGAGTTCGAAGGAGAGTGGGGTTGGTGGAGAGATTTCACCCACATCCTAAATGAGTTAATATCCATATAGCAGGTATTTATGGGCTCCATCCCCAGACCAAACCTGGTTAATTTAAGTCTATGCTAATATTTTTCCCGTCTATATTAACCATGATATATTGTTCATTCCTGCGCATCTATTTCGACAGACCAGTATTATTTTTTGTCCAACAATACACAAACACGCTGGACTTTTTGAGAAGAAAGTCGATATAGTTCATTTGTTATTTTGTATGAACCTTATTACGGCAACGCCGTAAATGATACTATCTACCTTCGGTAGATTTGAAAGAAACAACCGGTTCTCTACCTTCGCTAGATTTGAAAGAAACAACCGATTCTCTACCTTCACTAGATTTGAAATAATCGGATTCTTCAGATGGTGTATCTTACATGGATTAGGAGCCGCGCCTAAATAATATCGCGACGACTCATGACAAGAGAAACAACTACATGTATTCCACCTAGTAGCCTTTGCTAGATTTTGTGACAAATGTTATTTTTATCCAACCTCACAGAAAACTATTTTACAGACGGACTTCGCAAGGGTATAATTTCAAACGCCTTCATCATAGGTTATATTGAAATGTAAGGTAAATACCACAAATTAGTTTCAAGATCTCGTAGCTTGTGCTATTCTTCGAATTACCGCTTTAATCGGTCTTGGGCCATATTTACATGTGATGCATTATCGGACACAATCAAAATTTTGTTGAGATTCAACAGCTTGAAAATTCATTTGAATAGCGAAATTCTGGTCAGAGATACGGATTTGACGATCTTGAGCAACTTTATATTGGTATTGCATTCCTGCTTGGGATTTCGTGCTGATTGTATTTTTTCCCCCGAGTATGGAAGGGGTTATTTACGAAAGCACTAGACACAATCTCGGACAATGTAGGACATTAGAACCTCGATCCGCACTGCTAAGAATCCATATTGGCATCCATGTTGAAAGAATAATATCACGCGGAAACTCCGAGCAGCGCATGTCAGCTGTATGACCTCCGTTACCATGGACACTGATGGAGATTAGCTCAAGAAGGAAAACCGAGAGAAATATCTCAAATTAGAAGAGATTCTTCCCGGGTAGAATCAAGGGAATGTCCATTTCATTTGGATATATATTTTATCTCCCGATAAGAGAGAAATACAAACGAGGACTATGTGAGGGGAAACACATCCTACAGCATGTGATGTGCTTCACGTGCGGCGGATCACGGTTTACAGCTGAGAGCTGTAAAATCCTTCCACCATTAATACGCGAGGTATTATAACTTCACGGAATAAGCCGAGCAGTCGCGAATGTTACGAAAGGTGACTGGGTACTAGATGTCGCAGCGTTGTATTTGTTTGCAAGTAGGTAATTCATGCCTGGTAATAAGCCCCCAATGTTATAGAATTGTGCTGTATACCTTAGGATTTGATGATTCACCGATTTTATGTTATTAGACAAAGCGGCGTCCACGATGGAGTTTAGAAGCCCATTCATGAAGAGATCAAATACAGGGGAATATGGTCAACGAATATATGGTATGACAACTTGGTTTCAGTGATATTTATTTCCTATCTATATCTCTTCAGATGGCCGAAAGACACCTTCGATTAAAAACAATATACTTTTCATAATTATAGCATACGTTTCAGTACTAAATATTAGAGCATTTTAATGTCGGGCAAATATGAACTACTGATTAAGTTGACCCATGTGTATCGACAATTGTCACCATGTGTCCAAGGTGACACGAGGCGCAAGATCCTGCACACTGGTACCTATTGACTTCTATTCTGCTTCAATATTGGTCTTTTATTTCTGCTTTAGATCAAACAAATATTTTGTTATCAACACCGAAAGAAAAGAACGTGCCCTTCATCGTCACGAGAGCTGCTCTTGAAGCAAAGAGGATGTTGGATACCATTGGTTGCATATTGATCATCGGCAACCCGGGAGATGGAAAATCCTCACTGGGAAGATATCTTTTGGCAGAGTATCAAAAGTATAAACCCTACCTTATTCATAGCCCAGACGAATGGCGATCATGCTGGGATCCTCGTTTAAAGCAGTTATTTATGGTCGATGATGCGTTTGGAACAAACCATCCCATGCATTCGTATGTAGAGAGCTGGATTAGTTTACATGCTGAGTTCGAGCGCTCACTCGTCAATGCAAAATATATTTTTATATCTACCAAACATATATATAGAAGTTGCATGGAAAAAGCCGGGAGAAGAAAAGTGAAATTTTTGGAAAACGTTCTGGATTTGAGATCTCCGGAGTTCAGCATAAATAGAGAAGAAAAAGTAAAAATCATCAATTCACATTGTGCCAAGATAGGAGTGAAACTTGAGCCGTTAGCAATTGAAGCTATTTCTAGTTTGAGTGCATCTGCCATCGGATTCCCTGAGTGCTGTAGATTGTTTACGTCAGATGAAAAGTTGAGGGAGCGGAACGATCCATCAGCGTTTTTCACCGAACCTGACGAAGCGATAAACGAGCAGCTTCACATTTTCCAAACTTCCCCAGATACCTCCCTCAGATATGTATACAGCCTACTGGTTTTGACTATGCTGCACCATGGAAAGATTCCACTTGCTAAATTTTATTCAGAGAAGGATACAATTTTCGCCAGTCAAGTACACGGAATATTAGAACTGATGGGCCTTCCTATTGAGGGTGCCCTTGCAAGGCTTTTAGAAGCAAAGAATTCAGTTCTAGAGACTTTCCTGACACTGCAAATGCCAAACGACTGTCTAGTATTTTGTCACGAATCCACGCAAGCTGTCCTTGCTTTGGATTTTGGACAGCGCTACACGAAACATTTTCTGAGGTATGGTGCCTTATCCCTAATTGCTAAGCACGTGCGAACAGAGGCGACGGAGGAAAATATGAAGGATGTTATTGTTCTGGATTCCTCTCTAGAGGTAGAACTATTCCGTTGCCTTTGGTATCACATTTCCAGAGGCGACATCGAGGCGGTCTTCCAACATCCTTCCTTTTCGGGCGAATCATTCCAAGCAGCATTTCTCCAAAGCCTGTTTTCGGGCCTTGGGGAAGGTGTCCAATATGAAAGAACACACTTCGGCAGTGATAAATCACTGCTCTTTGTCGCAGTCTCATGTGGAGCAAAGACCTTTGTAGAGCACTATCTCTCGTATTGCAAAACGCTATTTGAGGGAAAACAAGAATCTTCGTTACCACTGGAAATAGACACTATTAACAGTACCTTCACAGTGAACTGGCCTGGAGATGAGAGTGAGGACCGACACTGTGTGACTCTTGCGATAGTCGCGGCTTACTACAACAGAATAAAGATATTGAAATACTTAGAAACTATTGGGTGTAATATATTTGCTAAAGATGAAAAAGGAAAAGGTCCATTGCACTATGCGTCTTACAGGGGACATGCTGAAGTTGCACAGTTTCTACTGAGTGGGGGTTCATATACTTCTGGTAGAGACGGAGAGACTCCGCTGCACTCTGCCTCATCTCAGGGGCACAAAGAAGTCGTACAGCTGCTTCTACATAACGGTGCTAGATCAGAGGAAAGCATGGATAACGGGACAACAGCTTTACATATAGCAGGAAGCGCTGGGTATCTTGACGTTGTCAGAATTCTTTTAGGGAAATCCACAGACGAAGTCGACGCCAAGCAGAGCAAAGGATACACAGCCCTCCATGCTGCTGCGCAGGAAGGCCATGCAGAGATTGTTCATGTTTTAGTTGAAGCGGGAGCTGACGTAAATGCAAAAGGCAACGATGGATCAACTGCTCTACATTTATCTGCAAAGAATGGGCATGAAGACGTGGTTCAGGCTCTCCTGAACTCCAGGGCTGATATTACTTGTAAAAACGTTGCAAACCACTCTCCTCTACACTTAGCCACGAGTCAAGGCCACGTGGCTGTAGTAAAGGTATTACTGTCAGCCGGTATTGATCCCAACTGCATCAGTGTCAATGGCAGGTCTCCTTTACACACTGCATGTTATGCCGGGAATTTAGAGGTGACGCGCATATTGTTAGAGCATAGTGCTGACGTGACCTGTAGGGATAATGATGGTAATACTCCTGCTCATTTATCTGCTGAACAAGGATCGGTTGAGGTTCTTACTCTTTTGCGGGAAATGGGTGGGTGTTTGCGTGAACGGAACAATGCAGGACGTATTCCTTTCCATTTCTCTGCACTGATGGGTCATTTAGACGCCGTAAAAATGTTGGCATTTGACGAGTTTCTGAATGTTCACGATGTTGATGGGAAAACTCCGCTGCACTTGGCAACGAGTGAAGCTCACCTGTCTGTCATAGAGTTCTTGTTGGACGAAGGAGCGGATATTTCAACTAAGGATACTCATGGTAAGACCCCGATGATCTGTGCCTCTGAAGCCGGACATGTTCAGACTGTCTTGCTGCTAAAGGCGTACGCAGCTTCTCTTACAGGTTTTGATGGGGAAGGACGGACACCGATGCATGCTGCTGCTTATGCTGGTCATCTAAGTTTAGTTCAGTTCTTCCTCAATCAGGGGGTAGATATAATGGGAGAAGACAACAACGGGCGCACACCTATACAGGCCGCCACTGAAGCTGGACACGCGGACGTCGTTCAATTGTTACTTACTCACAAAGCAACACCTAGACGAAGCAGTATAAATTGTGATATACGAGCGTAAGAATGGCAGTATAATGCTAGATCATACATAATATCCGTCCTATCAGAGGTGAAGAACAAAGCCAGTCTGTAAGATACGTCGGTGTTGTATGCTTGCAATCACCAGGTTTACCCCATGTTGAGGCGTTTACTCCATTAGACGTCCACTATGCTCATCCATTAACATCAGTTCTTTGAGCTGATCTGTCATCACAGCTCTCGAGCTAGCGTATCTAATTCCGCTTACGCCGGGGCTACGATACTTCATAGAGTGCTCATGAACATCTGCAATTGAAGCGCAGCTGAGATACTAAGCCTACGTCTGAGAATCCACCGTGTTCTCGGGTCTGACATCGTCAGTTTTTCTCACCTATTGCATATCGCTCCAGAACGTGTCCGATCACATCTGTAATATTCTTGGATTGTTCGTTCCCATGGCGTTGTGCTCAATTGACCGTGGGTCTCCTACCTCTAGTCCATATTTCGCATGCATAAAATATATGAATGTATCATGCCATACAGGTGAGGTGCTATACAACAGATTTAATCAATACAGTCGATATTTACACGATCGTCTTATGCAATGCATATAATAATATACCAATGTATCATTTCGTACAATGAGGTGCTACACAAGAGTTTTAATCAAAACATCCGAAATTTACAGGATTGGCTCATGAGGTGTGTATGCCTTGTATGAAAGACAGTTGCAAAGTGGGAGGTGTAACTGGCATATATTTTATGGTTTCCGCTGTGAAATCACATACCTTTTGAGAATGTACTCATTTACACAGGTCGCGAATCTTGCGAACAAAATGCAATTTTCACGATAATGATTCTTGTATATATATGTACATTCTTGATGATTACTGATAACCACACATCCAGGAATGTGATAATATCAGACATTATCCGTTTTTCTTTGTCTTAGCAATATACACGCTAAACACCCGGTCACTGAAAACCATCCGATCCAATTTACACGCAAGAGAAGGTGGAAAAGGTGACGTGATTAGCGCATGGAATACCCATTTACACCCCACGACATTTAAAGAGGTTGAAACAATACTTTCTCCAGGGCAAAAAATATAAGGCGCATAGTCTACATAACTGAAAACTCAGTGATGTTGATTGTTCAATCTCCAGCCTTCGCTCGAAACCAGGGCATGTAGACGTTGTTCATCCGTTCCTTTCACATGAGCCAAACCTCTAGATAAACAGTCCATGATTTACATATCTCTTTTATTCATCTCATACTTTCGGACTGAATTGCCAAGGCGAAGATGTCCATTCCGAAGGTGTTATATTGATCAGAATTGACCAGGTCGCCTCACAAGACTGAAAGGTTGTACCGGTATTACGATTGGTCGGTTCTGGTGATGCAGCCTTAATTGTATGTGTTCTTATTTATTTAATTAGTCCACTCTCTATGTTTGAACTGTTGTTTTACAACTATTGTTATGTCATCTGTCATTGAAATACAGATATATCTATCATAGGTGTGAAACTGAGACGACCATTCATGAACTTCTTTATTTACGATGTATTTGAGGAACTGTTCGTTTTTATTGTTTTGTGCTCTGACTTTCTTGACAAACTCAGATTTGTTCAGTACAAATCGTAAACCGTATTCCACTTTCAAGTGGAGAAACATTCGACAGGAGGAGAGTTACTTCGAAAACCTAAGCAAGAAGAATGTTAATAATCAATATTTCAACATATATTTTTATTCAACGACATCAGGTCATTCCTTGCGATGACATGAAGTGAATGTATGTCAAAATACCGCCCAATATATGCTAATATCTATGGAGTCTCTCCGCTGCTGCATTATAGCAAACCAATCAGTGGATCTACGCTCAACACTCCTCACAGTGGACACACGCAACACACAAAAACATACATTTTTACCTGCGGCACGCAGGTCTACGGGAGGCTCGCGTTGTTCTTGTTGTTGTTGTTCTTGTTCTTGTGACTTTTTGAAATGCGCATGCGCTAAGAGAGTGTGATCTCTGCCACACTTTTCTTTTCAACCTCCGATCTCACATGACAATACTGTCTTCAAGCGCGTTTGAATTCATTTGCAACTATATTCGGTGGAATGAATTATTGCTTCGTTAATTATTATATATGAGAATAGTGTGAATAACGTCAAAGAACCTACGAAGTAGGGTAGGCATTAGGACTCCGACACGCACTGAATTCTTGAACCCCCAGTTGAAATCCTGCCAATATTAAGATGGGCACGGCCCGGGTTAGAATCACCAGTGATTTTGATCAAAAATCACCAGAAATTTTCATCAAAAGTAGTTCCACTCGAAACATGCTGGCAACAGTCCCCTAATGCACCTTCATGCCCAGTGTGAATAAAGTCAGAGGACCTACGAAGTAGGGTAGGCATTAGGACTCCGACACGCACTGAACCCTTGAACCCCCAGTTGAAATCCTGCCAATATTAAGATGGGCACGGCCCAAGTTAGAATCACCAGTGATTTTAATCAAAAATCCCCAGAAATTTTCATCAAAAGTAGGTCCACTCGAAACCTGCTGGCAACAGTCCCCTGATGCACTTTAATGCCAAAAATCAAGGTTCTAATATCAACAGTAACACTCAAATATAACATATCTCTCAGATATAACATATATAAATATTAATATTCATGTCACTGTTCTATTGTTTCTCTAGTTGTATTCCTCTTAAAATTTTGTACTCTGCCTTTGACTGGTGTTTGTACAATAAAATCTTGAATCTTGAATGATTATTTTGCCGACGAAAGGATTCAGATGGACTCACTCATTACCGGACAATTTCAAATGGTAGCCCACTTCGAAGAGACAGAAATGACTATGTAGTATTTAATGAGTTGGACATCCCTGTGCGCGAACAATACCTCGCAGTCGTGCAGTTATATTGTGCACTTTCGGTTGCATGACATTCGGCAAATAGCTATTTTGAATGATTCTCTTTCAGAACACAGCCTCTCTATCCTCATTCTCGCAAGCCAGGGCCTTGATTCGCTGGTATTGATGTTCCCGTCCTCTTCCGCACTCAGAATCCCTTTAGAATAGCATTAATCACTTCCGTAAATTCAATACTTATGTGTATCAGCAGACAATGCGCAGAAACATATTGCATTTGACATCATTCTCTCAAGTCAGAGCCCATTTCTGCTAGAATTTACTGGTTCTATACAAAATTTACGTTACTTTGTCAGTTTTACGAATGGAAGGACGTCATTTATAAAAGCGATCTATTTGTCCTCGTTGTCAAAAGCTAGGGCCTTGTTTTCCAGGAGAGGTTTTTTGAGTTTGATTTTGATACTTAGATACCTTTCATATTGACGTTAACTTGGCAGTCATTTTCGTGAATGCAATAATTTGATGTACCAAAAGATAATAACGAGAATTCGACATCATTCTCTTACACACATACCTTGTTTAGTGAACTAGCCCTGACATTTTCCACTTAAATTACCTTCGAAAAGGCAAGGTCGAACTTGTCAGATGAGATGATATTTTCTAAGAATGAAATAGTTAATGTCTTGGTATTGACTCGCTGCATGGAATATAGTGTCAAGGTATTTAGTTTGCAGGTGACACGCAAATACAGAAACTTAATTAATTAGTCTAATTGAATATCAAGACTGTCACAGGCCTTAATTTAATAGTGAAAAGTGTCATTATGCCTCTTGGACAGTTTGATAAAGCCTTCAACCCCATTCCATAGTTTCACAGATCAGAGTGATAGACCTTATACTAAATTCATTGAAAATTAAGGAAATATAAACTTTCCATTATGCTCGGCAACGTAAGTGACAAGGGAGACTGAAGAGCGTAGATTTTTGCGCTATGACTAAACCCTTGAAATTTATTTGGATTCCAAATATTTGAAAGCCTTTTTGATTTGCAAAAATCAACGGCTGAACCGAATGTTTTGAAATTTGGCATACACGATACTTATACCAAGACATTGCCAAACCGATAATTGTGACTTCGTCTGTCAATTCAGTATAGACGGCATGGACCAGTCAAAATCGTTGGATTTTGAACGGGGAAAGTGAATATATATATATATGGTATCAGACCTATTACGCAATTCCTACAATTGTGAGTTAGAAGCTCAAAATTACTTCCCTGGGCATGAAAACACTGGCAGATGTTGTTTTTCTACAATTACCACCACCTCCGCTGATATGCCTTTCACTGTTTTATTGCCACTGCCGCAGGTTTTGACTACAATGTAGTCATTTCTCACTTGTTGTGACAAATCTGGGAGACCTAAACACTGGGGTAAAAAAGTATTATGTTTACATTATCAACAGCCAAACACATTCGAGAGCTTTTCTGACTGTGGTTGGATGTATATTTTTAACGTATGAATTATTTTGGCAGCTATAATTAGTTTTCAACATGGAATACATGTAAACTATTGTGTATAATAAAGTGGATGTGTTGTACTGAGATCAGGACGTTTTCTGTTGTTTCTATGCCATTTTTACCCCTCGACCTCGTTCGCCCGGTCAAATTTTATCAACTTTCTCTCAAATTGCTTCTTACGACCATATTCCAAGAATGATAACGTCTAACACACAATACTTATTCCAGACACATCTGGTGATGGGCTACTACCAAAATTGGTTCTCGTTACCCTCATATATCAAGAATAACACTAAACTTGGCTCACATGTGCATTGGTCTAGGTCGAGTTGGCGATGTAGGCCCAACTGGAAGGAGGCTGTCATGTTTGTTGATGATTATTAGTTGGCATGACCTTGACGTTGACGCTGTACTATAAGTCACTCGTACTTTATTGGTAATATTAGAGAACTGTAAATATTAGATTGTGTTGTTAAACCAGTTGATGGTGCTTATAAATTTGGATATTGCCATTTTTGCGAGGAACTATGTTGTCATAGCTCACTGCGCCTTTGGCCCTCAATGTTGTAGTGTCGGCAGCTGTACGTTCGTTTTTCTTCAAAGTTTACTCATTTTTTTGCTGTTATCTTATTCATGTGACTATCAAAAGTATTACTACTAGTATCTTTGACATCTATAGAGAGTTGTAGTGATTTAATTACATGCCGATTGCTGAACTGTTAGCATTATTTTTGTTGTCAAAGAGACCAGTGGTCGAAACTGGCCAGTGTTTGCTGATCGCAAAAATACTGTATTGCTTGTCAGAGTACCAAGTTGGAGCTCCTTCTATAATTGTATATTTCTCTGTAAATTCACTGTTAAATAGCATGCGCCATCCAAATTCAAAACTGACTGACTGACCCTCTGAATTGGGTCCGGGTAACATACGATAATTTGATTGGCTTATTTTGGTCACGTGGTACCAAGTAGGAAGTTATAAATAGGGTGCTGTTCTTCAAAGAAAAAATAGTTGACCGCCACGACCGAGAACACATCGTCTGAACAACAGCAACACCATACTTTATCTGCAGAACTGCAGAATTTCAGACGAGAACTGGGAAGCAAGAAATGTTTTTTTTTAAATCATGATAATTTTGCCATACGAACGTACTCAGGCAGTATAGTGTTAGATCATACATGATGTCCGTTCTATCAGACCTGACGAAGAAAACCAGTCTACAAAGGGACGACGGTATTGAGCAGAGCGTGTCATATCTCATCTGTAATATTCTTGGATTGTTTGTTCCCATGGCCTTGTGCTCAATTGACCATGGGTCTCCTACCTCGAGTCCATATTTCGCATGCATAAAATATATCAATGCATCATTTCATACATGTGAGGTGCTACGCAACAGTTTTAATCAAAACAGCCGATATTTACAGCATCCTCTTATGAAATGCATATAATATACCAATGTATCGTTCCATACAACAGGTGCTACACAATAGTTTCAATCAAAAGATCCGAAATTTACAGGATCGGGCTCCTGAGGTGTGTATGTCTTGTATGAAAGACATTTGTAAAGTGGGAGTTGTAACCGGTATACATGTATATATTTCATAGTTTCTGTTGTCGAATCGCATACCTTTTCAGAATGTACCCATGTAGACATGGTGCGAATCTTGCAAATGTCACGATAACGATCCTTATAAGTACACTCGTGATGATTACTGATAACCTTCACATTCAGGAATGTGATATTATCTGTATCTCTATAAATGTAGACCTATATCTCCATAAAAATGAAGCGGGCTTTCTCTCTCGTCGACTTTATGTGTTTCTCAACTCTGGTGTTGTCTTGACTAGTTGACTAGGTCACCTCACAAGGCAGACGCATTGCTTTGTTGTACTATAATTGGTCGGTCATGGTGATAGTGCTTTAAATGTATGCGTTCTTATCTAGTTAATTAGTACAGTCTCTTTGTTTGAATGAGAGTTATAGAATTCATAATGTTTTTACAGCGATTGTTATTTTATCGATCATTGAAACACAGATATGTCTATCAAATTTGGGACTTCTTTATTTATGAGTTATTTGAGGAATTGTTCTTGTCTATTGGTTTGTGTTCTGACTTTCTTGACCAACTCAGATTTGCTCAGTACAAAACGTAAACCGTATTCCACTTTCAAGTGGAGAAACATTCTACAGGAGGAGAGTAACTTCGAAAACATGAGCAAGGGGCATGGTATTAATCAATATTTCAACATATATTTATTTAAATTCATCGGCTCATTCCTTGTGATAACATGAAATGAATGTATGTCGAAATACTGATTGAAACCATGCTTTATGCTAGTATATTTGGAGTCCCTCTCCTGCTGTATAATACCACGAGGATCGATGGATCTACGCTCAACATTCTACACAGTGGATTCACTCAACACACACAAAAGACACATTTTTGTGAACAAATTTGGGAGACCTGAACACTGGCGTATACAAGTATTATGTTTACATTATCAACAGCCAAACACATTCAAGAGCTTGTCTGGCTGTGGTTGGGAATTAACTATATTTTAATTATTTTTGACGTATGAGTTATTCTGTCAGCTATGCCCGGTTTTGCACATGTAATACATGTAAACTAGTGTGTATAATAAAGTAGATTTGCTGTACTGAGATCAGGATGTTCTCTATTGTTTCCATGCCATTTTTACCCTTCGACCTCGTTCATCAGGTCAAGTTATTTGTCACAAATTGCTTTATTAATACATGCATCATCATCAATGATCAACTGTTGGGTTGGTGAACATTATCACAAACTGGTTACTATCACCAATTGCGCATTCGTTAAAGAAGACACTATTTAAATACACTCAAGACCGAGGGTTATCAGCGCTTTGCACTTATCGAGTAAATTCGCGAAATTGCAACCGTGTGCCTCTGGTTCTAATGTTGAAAACTACACGAAGAATATCAACTAACTATCAATTCATTCCCCCGTAATTAGCAGGGCGGACATATTCGCGGAAAAATAATGACTCTTATAAACCTGGTAGACATATGACTACCCTCCAAAATTATGTTATCTTACGGCTTTGACTTTACAAACAACCCATCGAAAAGAGTTGTCCATCTTCATGAATGCTGAAAAGTCGTACGCTTGTGCATTATACAAGTAACCCATATAATCAGGTCATTACATTGGGTTCGGTACTTGAAGGCGATGCGATCCGGATGACAAGCAGAGAAGTCAGGAAGCCAACACCGAAAAATGGCCTAACCGTAAAGTTGCGTACAAATGCGATTTTATTTGCCAAGATTGATAGCTGAACATGTCTATATTTAGAATCCGGTTGGTGTCACAGTGACACCCTTGGACACTTTTTTCTAGGCCACGTCCATTTTAATTGAATATATCATTATTAGGCCAAACACAATATAAACTTCTTGGATATCAAATGGAAGCTAATGAATTACACAATGCTGATATACTTGTTTAAATTGCAATTCGATGTGATTGTGAGGTCAAATAAGGTGACCTTCGGTCATACAACCTCAATAAAAAAGTTGGTATATGATCACCATTACTTATCATAGAGATAACTTCATAACATTGACAATAAAAGTTGATGGCAATGCCACATATTGTACATGTAGAGGGTTGAAATATTCATTATAATTGAATATTTCCTCAGCAAGGTTAACTTTAAATCATATCAGACTAGGACAATGAGATCTACCGCAGACTGGAAAGGCGCTGATTCCGCCCCCTGTATATTGTCCCGAAGCTTAAACTTATCTCCCTATATATATATCAGTCAAGCACTACTAGAAAACGTTAACTAATCCGAGATGGCGATGGCGACCTTTGCGCGTTTTGACAATGAAAAAGGCAAATGTTTTGGAAAGAATCTTCATGGTAGTCATTTCAATTTTACTTATGCTTTGTTTGGGGAAGGAGTCTACGTCTCAAGTCCAGGTCTCAAGCTGAAGCTAGGCAAGGCTACGGTCACAATTGTGTCATAAGATCCCATATAGGCTGTGTTAATAACCACAGGCTACTCAATACTAAAACATCTATCTATACTCATCGATCGTATTCAGTGATTCAAACATGAACATGATTTTACCATCGTTCACTAAATCACTCGATGTTGATCCCAGCTGCACCGGGGACGACGACTGGTCTCCTTTACATATTGCGTGTTATGTCGGAAATTTAGAGGTGACATGGTTATTGTGAGAGCATGGTGCTGACGTTACCCGTAAGGATAGCTATGGTAACACTCCTGTTCATATTGCCGTTGGACAAGGCTCGGTTGGTGTCCTCACTCTTTTGGAGGAAAATGACGATCGATTATATGAAAGAAACAATAAATAATGTTTTCCTTTGCATTTCGCTGCACTGATGGTTCATTTAGACGCCGTGCAACTGTTGACCTCAATTTTCTGGATGCTGAGGATGTCACGGGGAAACTCCGTTAGTAGTATAGTCACGGGATAAAACCTCCCCTTTTGCCGGGGGAGGTAACTCTCTGTGGCGACAGATGACGTTGTGGTGGAGGTTATGGATTGCATCAGCGTTGACTGGGTGCCAAGTTTTGACCACTATAATTCCAGCAACCTTTGACCTTGTATTCTTCCGCGGTGATGCGGTCTGGCGGTGATGCGGTCTGCCTCCGCGGACAGAAAATAGTCCCACTGGAAAAATGCATGGAATGCGTGTATGGACCCTGGGATGTACTTACATGTACTGAACATATAAGTACTAGGGTCCTAGTGGGAATTGAACCCGGGTCGCTTTATCTAGAGGACGACGAGTTATTGGCTACAAACCAAGGTTGAAAATAGCATATATATGTCTACCATATGGCCCATACTGGACCACTGGCCAATGTTGAACCTGATGGGAAATTTACTCCTGGTCATTGTAGTATGGGTTGTTTGGTTTTGTTTTTCACATCTCAAGACCTGAAAAACGATCGGCAGGGTCCCGAAGCGATTGGTTGAAATGTTTTGAAAAAGTCATTGTGCACATGCGTAGTGGGTAAATAGCGCTGGGTGGACGTTTTGGGGTCTAGGTGAGTCCCTAGTGGGCCGATGGGGTCGAGTTAGATATCAATATGAAGCACACGTGAGGGAGCATCTTACTAGCTGGCTTTGACGTGGAACCGACGTCATTCTGCGCATGCGCAGTAGACAAAGGGTATGGAAATAGTCGTTTTGGGGTCTAGGTGGGCCACTGGTGGTCAGATGGAGTCGAATGAGGTATCAACGTGAAACATATGTGAGGGAGCATCCCCCTGGACTAGTGTGTCGTCTGTTTTCAAAATTCTGCGCAAGTGCAGACAGGGAATTATGGAAAAAGGGTATGGAAATAGACGTTTTGGGATCGAAATGGGTCACTAGTGGTCCGATGGAGTCGAGTGAGATATCAATGTGAAGCATACGTGAGGGAGCATCAGCCTGGACTAGTGTGTCGTCCGTGTTCAACATTCTGGGCATGCGCGGACAGGGAATTGTGGGAAATGAGTATAAAAATAGACGTTTCGGGGTCTAGGTGGGCCACTAGTGGGCCGATGGAGTCGAGTGGGGTATCAATGTGGAGCATACGTGAGGAAGCATCCGCCTGGTCTAGTGTGTTGTCCGTGTTCAACATTCTGCGCATGCACAAACAGGGAATTGTGGGAAAAGAGTATGGAAATAGACGTTTCGGAATCCAGGTGGGCCACTAGTGGGCCGATGGAGTCGAGTGAGGTATCAATGTGAAGCATACGTGAGGGAGCATTCCACTGGACTAGTCTGTTGTCCTTTTTCAACATTCTGCGCATGCGCAGACAGGAAATTGTGGGAAAAGAGTATGGAAATAGACGTTTCGGGATCTAGGTGGGCCACTAGTGGGACCGATGGAGTCGAGTGAGGTATCAATGTGAAGCATACGTGAGGGAGCACCCGTCTGGACTAGTGTGTGGTCCGTTTTCAAAATTCGGCGCATGCTCAGACAGGGAATTGTGGGAATAGGGCATTGGAAGGAACGTTTTGGGATCGAAATGGACCACTAGTGGTCTGATTGAGTCGAGTGAGGTACCGTTGTGAAGCATACGTGAGGGAGCATCCAACTGGGTGGATGTGAAGTAGGAATATCATCATTCTGCGCATGCGCAGGCAGGAAATTGTGGGAAATGTGTATGGAAATAGACATTTTGGGGCCGATATGGACCACTATTGGTCCGAATGGCTTGTGGGCCGGAGGTGTCAAAGTGAAGCTTTTGAGGGGTAGAGTCAGAATGACGTGTTTTTTATTGTAAGTCGCGTCAATCTGCGCATGCGCAGTTGGGTGTAGTAAGTAAACTGGTCATTTTGCGGGTGTGAAGGAAGGTAATTGAGGTAGAGATGGGCCATCCTTGGTCCGAATGTGTCGTGTCGGGTGTCATTTTGTAGCTCTCGGGGTGTAGACCCCGATTTGAGGGATGTCCAGAGCATCTGCGACGTCACCGGTGACGATGATGTCACAGATGACATGGAAATCGCTCTGGTCTACACCACGAGAGCTTCAAGATGACACCCTACACGCCATCTTTGGATGAGATATAGAACCTCAATCTCTCAAATTTACCCCTGCGCACACCAGGAATGACCACTTTACTTACTACACCCCAAATGCACAAACAATTGTTTCAGAACATGGTGCCGTTACAGTATCCTGGCCTGCTCGACGACACTTAGGCCAAAAGCGATTCTAGCGGGAGATTAAAATTCTGATTGGCCAAGAGCCTACGAGAATTGTAAACATACATAACGCGACTCCCCGAGCGTGGGTATGATGTACTAGAGGGATATTAAATGATTGATCTCTCATCCTTGTTGTTGTTGTTGCTTTTCTCTCATCTGTCTATATCATGGCGTTAAGGCGTTATGCTAAGGCGTTAAGGCGTTGCTACAAGTTGACACCTCACACGACGCATTCGGACCGCGGATGGTCCATCTCTACCCAACCACCTTCCTTCACACCCTCAAAATGCCCACATTGGCTATTACGCCTACTGATGACGTCACCAATGACGTCACAGATGACGTGGACATCCCTCAAATTGTGGTCTATACCACAATGTGTCAAGTTTTATAATTGGCTGGGTGTCCGCCCTGTAGGGTTTGTACATACTGGATTGCATCAGCATTGGCTGGGTGCCAAGTTTTATAATTGACTGGATGACAACATCCGGATTCCGTTGGCACTCATCTAATTGGCTGAGTGCCAAGTTTTCTATTGGTCGGGCCCCATTTGATCACGTCACCAATGACGTCACAGATGCTGTGGACATCCCTCAAGTCGCGGTCTCCACCCCGAAGGCTACAAGATGACACACCACACGACACATTCGGACCAATAGTGGTCCATCTCTACACCAAATACCTTCCTTCACTTTCCCAAAACGCCCGCTTTCGCTACTACTCCTACTGATGACGTCCAATAATTCCGGACAGATATGGTATAATACATTTTGTTACAAGTTTTTACATGTTACGGTGTGAACGTAGACATGTGACAATTGCGCACCCGAGTGTACAGGACAGCGATGCGCTGATTGGTGGGAAGAACGACGTAGGAGAGTTTTTGTGGGCTGCGGGCTTATAAAAGTGGCGGTAGGTGGGAATGCTCAGCATTTTCTGATACGCAGCCGACATGTTCTCTTGTTCGACCTGCCTGAAGCCATTTACTCGCCCAGAAGATTTGCGACGGCACGAGTCCTCCATCCACAACGGCGCACGGTATATTTGTATGACTTGCGCACGGTCATTTCATCGGGAAGATGCTTTACTGCGCCACGAACGCTCACTCCACGAGGGCGCGATGGAACAATGTAATAAATGTGGTCAATTCTTCAAACGACCCAGTCAGTTAAGAAGGCATCAGCGTTTGCTTCATGGTCCGTCACCACGGCATGAGCGACAAGTCCCCACTAAAAAGGCACCCAGGAGGGTCAGACCTAGTGAGGATGAACCCGGTCCGTCACCACGGCATGAGCGACAAGTCCCCACTAAAAAGGCACCCAGGAGGGTCAGACCTAGTGAAGATGAACCCGGGGCGACAAATGCCACTGGTGATGCGATCACGGAGATCCCGCCTATACTCACAGTTCAGAAGAGCCTAGATATCCAGCCGGTCCCTAGCATTACTGTTCCCAGTCATACGCCTGACGATATCGAACATTTTCTGGACGAGCCCATAAATGTTCCTAGCGATCTGTTAAACGAAGACCATCCAGTGAGTGACATCTATCGGCGCCATTGGCCCATGATGCGGCACTGTTTCCACCGTCATCGCCCTATTCAGGATATCTACAATTTCCGACCGACCGACCTCGCCCGTCTACGCAGCAACGTGGAAGCCATCTTCAATGACCAAGCTACGGTCTTCAAATTAAATATCGCTTTCGGGTACATCTTACGCCATAAGATGACGGATCAGCTGCGCTATTTCTATTTCAGTGCCAACAACCAAGTGTACGACCATCCTTTCACCATTACCAATCGCACGTCACTGGAGACGATGCTGGAGAAACTGGACACCGTGGATCAATTGGAACGGGCCCATCAACAACGCCCCAACACCAAGTGGACAGTGGAGAGGGTCACCAATGTTACGTTCTTCGTGATTAAACTGATCAACACCCTCGGCTGAGCGTCACCCGTGCACTGATGAATATTATAACATGCCGTACATACTCTATATTTCTACATGCTGATCGTTGACTTGAGCTCAGTAAACACATGTACTAATGTGACGGTGCGTTAAATAATAAAACATGGTGTTTAGTATGTTCACAGCAAAAAAAAATGAAATATCAAACATACCCAGGGCGGCTGCACCAGCCTGGGTATGATGTAACATTGGGGATAATAAGCTGTATGAAAAAAACTTGTTGTTTTTGTTGTTCTCTCTTCTGTCATCTTTGTTGTTGTGTTTTTCTCTCATCTGTCTACATCATGGCGTCAAGGTGTTATGCTAGGGCGTTAAGGGGTAACGACGGGCGTTGACGGGCGTCACTGCATTTCGATGTATTGGTGGCAATTCCATGAAAATTAGGGTTTTTGGGCTAATTCGGCAGGGCGTTGAAGCGTGGAGCTTGGCGTTGGCGGGCGTTGCTACAAGATGACACTTCCCATGACGCATTCGGACCAAGGATGGTCCATTTCTACACCAAATACCTTCCTTCACCGTCCCAAAACGCCCACCTTGGCTATTACTCGCACTGATGACATCACCAATGACGTCACAGATGCAGTGTACATCCTTCAAATCGGGGTCTACGCCCCGAGAGCTACAAAATGACACCCCACTGACCCCACAGGGGTGATTGCGGAGGCTATATGTTTAAATCTTGGAGATAAAGGATACTTCGATCCCAGTGTAAGAAATCTGATAGTAGTGAACGATTTTATGACTGAGGGCAAACGGGATACGTGGAATTCAGACTTGTTTACCAAATGATCCCACCATGACAACGCATCTGTTGTTTCGTACTCCTACGTACAAAAAGATGCAACGTGCATATTTTGGTTCTATCTAGTGCTAGGAAGGCATTTCTTCATGTAGTCTACAGATACCTATGTGCAGTCTCGATGAAAACGTTAATATAACCAAGCTCCATTGTTTGTTCCACATGCAATACATTATGTAGTAGCAACAAATGCGTGCCTGACATACACTATTTTGTGGAGATCTAATTGGAAATTCATTTAGATAAAAGAACAGCTTCTCATCAGTGGAAATCTGGCATGTGTCTCTTTATATTTTATTGTATGCTTCCTTGAAATTTGTTTTGATAGTGACGCCCATACCGTCTTTAGGTTATAGTGGTTATGTATGTGGAAATTATTTACGGTTATAAATTATGAAAATAAAATGCATTTATCAAAACATATTAATACATATTACACAAATAACATGTAAAGTAACTTATTCTGCACTCTTAGCAAACATTGGAATGAACACATCTACTACCAACAATCTGTAAGACGAAACATGTCATTGGAACGTGGGTAAGTTGATAGCTGATCATTATATTGCATGTGCACTGTATGTCCATGGCATAGATCAAATACAATTTATACGGATTCAATGGGTTATGACTAGTACGCGTTGTCCAGGAACCCAGGATCTGGACTGATAACTGCCACAGGCCAATATATCTCGTTGAAAAGGGTGATTATATTTCTGTTCCAGTCAGTGAAATTCTCCCTATTTCTCATCAACTGGAATTGAACATCTTTCGTATGATACCGAACAATTACACCCATGTACTGTCATCAATCACTGTCTTCAATTGTGAGGTAATTTGTTAATCTCAATTTACATACTGGTACATGTCTTTGTCAATGTCAAGCTTTCCAACATCAAGGCTTATCATTATAGCTCATAGGACGCGTGAAATGAGTGAGAGAGAATTTGATTTAAATGTTGCGCAAAAGGCGTGTGTTTCACGTGAGGGATTACAGGCGTGTAATCCGTATTCCATAACTCAGCCGTCGTGCATTAGAGAATATCCGCGTCCATAATCGAAAGACCTATTCCATATTACATATAACAGTATTAGCACCAAATTCAAAAAGACAATCATATTATACATAAACATAGGCTTGTTTCCTGCAAGAGAGAAGCGGTCAACAGTTTTCAATGATGCCGGCAAGACATCATGATGTTCCAAAAATATCAAATCCGTATCGCTGATCAGTATTCTTAATCCATAATATTCGTTGTAAATTCGTCATCTAAAGAATGATGTATCTCAGTCACGCTTTGATTGTGACTGTTCATATGAGTACCATGAGGATCTTGAAGCACATGGGTTCATACGGCCCCTCGCCCCGTGTTAAGCGGAATTAGACACAAGTTAGGAAACGTAGCGCCATAGATCTTGCACGCTACGTTCGTATTTTTTTATCAGCATGTGATATGTATCGCCAAATTTGTTAATCTACAAGTGTGGTCGAAACACTGAATGGCATAATTCGTTCGGACTGTGCGGATCTCCACGGAAATACTTGATATGACGGGCATCAAGTGTTATCTGAAGCTAGTTGTTTTCGCTAATTTGGGGCGCAGGTTTACCTCAGACAAGACAACACATTTGTTTAGATCAATGGTATCCCTGTGTTAGTTATATTCCCAAGCAAAAGAGATAACTCTAAGCAGATGGGGCCTTTTCTCTGAATTCGAATGGTGGCCATTGGTCATTTGAAAGCTATGCTCTCTTAGCAAATTGGTTTTCGCGCATATTTGCTGGAACCATTCTTTACATACATGTAATATTGCATGAACAGAATGATATGCAATCCAGGTAAAATGATAGTCATTTTATACACTCTCTACCCAATGGAAAGCATAGAGGGAGGTAATTTTGAGAAGTGTCAAATATCTGAAGGGCTTCATTTCTTGCACACCTATAAACAATTGTTTGCAAATAAACAAAGTAATCAGCTGTTTTGAGTTACAGTAGTCAAATGTTTTGAAAGGGATTATATTGCTCAAACAGCAGAGGGTCTAATCCCTTTATAGATGTAATGGCCTGAAAAACTGGGGAGGGGGGAATATGTCGGGGGATTATGTCCGGGGAATGCCAGAGGGGGATGCCAGGCAGGAATATGTCAGGAGGATGTGTCGGGGGGGGGGATGTCCGTACCCCTTTTAGATAGCTTAGATGTTCATTTCATGCTAATTCGGAGCCCCCGAACCACCAAATGTAAAGTTACAAGGGCTGACTTCTCTCATCTCCTCTAATTTACAGCATTTTCTGAATCACTAAGTACATTTAAACATAAATCAAAATCGCGTAATATTGTTTTGGAGTCATTTATCATCTATGCAATATGGCAGCGAATATGAGTCAGATGGGTGAGTATTTTAAGTATCTCATTTAATTTGAAGAATATCTTCTCTCTTGATGTAGGGGTGTATTTTGCATAAATAAGAAAATAAGAAATGTTTTATAAAATTCATTATATGTGTTCGAATACATGTGAGTATTACAAAACATGAACATTTTATAAACAACTTCTGGTAAAGTTACTTTACAATTGGATTATCTATCACTGCCCCCAAAACGAAACTCAGAATTGCAAATTCGAAGAATATCTGGAAGTTTGTACATGCTGGCTGGCTGATCATCTTAGGAAATCCCCCAAAGGGACGACAACAGGACAAAAGTTGAAGTTCTGTCACTTTAGGACATGGACCTATTTGTACAGGTCATAACATTAGAAAACTAATTACAACACATATAAGGGAAGTGGGAAGAGGTGCCGACATACTGACTGCGTCATATGACTTCACAGATTCTCTCGGGGATTCTGTCGCTCGCCTATTTATATTACAGAAATCATTCTAGCAGAGAAAAAGCTTCACGAAATATTGGTTTGGAATCTTCTTTTTTAATAATGCCATAGGCAAGCAACATATTTCATTATTGGATCGTCGTATATATCCAAGCCGACTCAACTAATTTAGGAAAATGTATGAAGAGGTGACCCCTTCCCCATATGATCATCTCTGTATCGATATCAAACTGGATACTCCAGAATATTGCAGGTATTATACCAAAAACCCGTAAATCGAAAGTGATTAAAAGGCTGCACAAGTGGTACAAGCTGGAGAGGTTATTTACAAGGTCTATTCCACCATGGTTCAAACGCAGTGAAGATGAAGAAATTCAACAGGGCCAGCACCAGGCGTCAGGATATAGATCACCCTAGTATTTCTAAGAGATGTATCGAATATAATGTCTGGAGGGATATGTTTACTGATTATAAACAGGTGAAATATAGTCAAGATATCGATGATTGGAAGCAACAGTATGTAAGACAGGTCAATGATGAAGATGAACTTGCAAAAAACGTTAAAAGTTTTATGATTACATGGGATGGGATGGGATGGCGTGGGATGAAAAATGCTTACATGTATTATGAAATTTTGAAATAGTAAAGTTTCAAAGTGTAAACAATATCAACTACGATGAAACCATCATCCGAACGCATGACACGATCATACGTAGAAACTTCTGCTCGTAGCCATGCGGTAACTTGTGATATCTGAGTGTAATAGGGCGTTTCCCAAATGGTCACATCCGAATGGTCCCGTTAGCGCCGACATCGGCGCAATCACATTCATATAACGAAGGCACACCTCCAGAAAGCGACCGATTAAAACGATCCCTTGGTGGGCCTCGGAGTGCCCCCATCACAAAATAAAAAGCATATCAAATATGTTAGGCCGCTTGTAATATGATTTTTCTTAAGGAAAACAAAGAAGCATGCTCCATTAGAGTGAGAAATAAAATAGCTAATTCGCACAACTTCGGTTTGGTCTCCCACAGTCTTGCGCCTCGAGCATGTCGATCGCTTAAGTGAAATTGACACGTCTCATGTCTGAGATTTCCAGGTCAAAGTATTTGAATACGGACAATCTCATTGGCTCGTTTAAATGGAGCGGACATGCGACTGGATGCTTGGGGAAGCTGACATCGGGCGAAATACACGGAGAATGAAGTCAATGAGCTAAGGGTAGTGTTAAGTGAAACGTGAAATGCCCTTAGCAAGCTAAGATGCGATGAAACTGTCGAACGGAGTATCAAGAAAAACAAGGCATTGAGAGGTGGTGAATTGGATTCGGACCGTGAGGGTTCAGAATCTGAATGAATCTTTTCTTGTAAGAATAAATAGGAATAAATTGTCGTATATAGTATGTATAAAAATGTCCTGTTATGCAGTCACAATGATGTCGTGATGATAAATTGTGTTTTATTAATAAAACATGGACTTCGCTATACAACGATTTACTTTATCTTCTCTATTGTTTAACATTAATGCAATCGTTTCCTTTCTAAAAGCATTCACACATTATCCACTGTTTGCTATATAAGCTTATTTCATGTTTGATGGCGTCACTAGTTTATTTGCTTAATTGTCGTTCTCTTAAACTATTTGAATAAGATAGCTTGAATATGAAATATAAGTTGTGCTCACGTGCTATAGTTTCCAAATACAAACATAGATTTATCGCCTGTATACTATCCCCTCAATAACATCAGTATAAATACATGGTTATCTACATGTACGTACTGTACTGGTATAATGATTGGAGTAAATTGATGACGACGAATCCTTCTCTCAATAACCCTAATTATCACGTTATGTAATATACCGGATTTTGCTTCTGAATTAAGCAGGATGTTTGCTTTAGCATTAAGCCGGATGTTTGCTGTATAATTAAGCAGGATGTCGGGCGTATGATTTCTAATTAAACCGGATGTTTGCTTTAGAATTAAAGCGAAAGCGTACTTTACAATTAAGTCGGGTTGGTCACTTCCAGGAATTAGTCACTTCTGGTAATGACGTCACCTGCTCCCTGATCCATCTGCCCCATGTTCATGTGGGCCTGGGCTGTCGGTTTTCCACTACACGTGCATTCAGCATAGGTAACCACTGTGATATTGGCATTGTATATTTTAAAGACAGATTGGAGTCTATGTCCCAATATTATAAGCTATCCATACATTTAGTGGTAACATTCAGATCATGTCGTGATGAATTTTATACACATATTTGTTAGTTATATATGTGTACTACCATTGAACAAGCCATAGAAAAGTTGATATGGAGATATAAATCATGTCATTTACTATATAACACCTAGTGAAAGAACCGGACGTGTTTTGTCGAATTGATCTGGTTTCAATGCATCCACATTTTTGTGACAAAAAAGAAAGTGACAACTTTCTTACACATCACTTTTACATGGATATGCGAACAGCTCTAAACCCGAAATCGCAATTGGAATAAAGCTAAACTCGGTTTTTCTGTAGAAGAGAGCTTTATTACTTAAGTTATTTTATACATCTTACATTGATATTAAAAAAATTTATAATTCAGCTGCTTTGCCAATGTTTTGTTTGGAACGCCTTATTTTAGAAGATCATTTGCGTGTGATTCCAGACAAATCAAAATGCAATGTTATTCTTCTTCCCCGCTTTAAAATTATACTATCACGAATAGTTCAACGTTGTGTTTGGTAAAGGCTGAACACATCATTTGTAATTCAATGCACTAAACATGTAGGGCGTTCTGAAATATTTCAACTTATAAATATTACGCAGGGCTAGCATACATAAATACAACACACGCACAGTCCCACAAGTAGAACATCATAATTCAAGTCGGCGATATTGTCTAGAGATCGCAAAGCTTCAAGTGATTGAAAGGGCGTGATAACAATAATACCCTGATCATTTCTTCTTATTTAAGCAGTAAATGTTTGTACATAGCAACATCCAATTGAATATGGCTCCTACAGCTATATTGTTCATTTTCTATTTGATATTGACTATACATGTGCTAAACGCCATTTGGGAAAATATCAGAAAAAAGTTTGCGTTTTAATCAGATCCGCTTGTAATATCTATATTAACTTGTGCATCCCACCCCATACAATCATCTCCCCCTCTCCAAATACAGTGTCTCTTGCATGTATGACAGCCACGTATTCACTGACCTGTAGGACATCTACGATGAATGTCACTACAGGTTAGATCTAATATAAATGAGGTGTTGCTTACCAACATCAAATGGCAAATATATGACATCTATGTTAGACACCCATTCTGGAAGTCATGGATATCGGTCTAAGGTACACCTAGACTGCACTCGTTTTCTGAAAATGTTTCACAAGTCTAAAACAAACTATGTGCGTAGTTTATGCGAAAACCATAGCAATATGAGCAAACAAAGTTATTATCGCATGATTATGTGTATAATCAGATTTTCTCAAATTATAGTTCTATAATTTACTTATTTCCAGGAAACGTAAATCGTTGCGATAGCTCTGTCACTTATTTCAACATTGTGATTATAAAATGTCCTATATATCAATTACAGAGCGTTTCTTCGAAAAGAGACATAGAGTGACCTAGACCAAGTTATGAAGTATAGCCCATCGTCGGCCTTGTTACGAATGAATCATCGACAGCTTTATCGCGATTGATTGAACATGACATATACAATTATACTGGCAAACTAAATTGGAGGGTTTCTCTTGAAATGAATATATTTCCCTCTATTTATACAAGTTCGGGGTTGAAAAACTGACGACGTATGGCGACAAAAAACAACAACAACCACATGACTCAACAGGAAAGCCTCACTCGGCAACTCACATTCAGAGAAGAATACGGAGGATAATAAAACGTAACAATGGTATTTCAGTCCCGCTTTTATTGCGATATTTCATGTGAAAACTATGAAGTAACCACATGGCGCCTATAGCACAGGCTAAATTAGAAATGCTAGTTCGGGAGCTGTGATGACATATCGGATCCAATAAGAATGAGACCTCTTAAACTATGTACAGAATAGAATAATCTCAAATATGTACAAGGTCTAGATCTCTAGAATTATATAGGGTTAAGACATTCAGACATCCGTATACGATTGCATTTATATGGTGATTTATAGAACGTGAGTCTTCGTTAACTGAACTCCGGACTCCCGCATGTACCGCATGGTCGTTGACAATGGCAATGGTGGCTTGTACTTCAAACACTGGTTTCTTGGGCAGCATTCACTGAACTATCTGCGATACAGCTCTCGCCTTGGAAAAAATATATAAAGCATGTAATTCCAGAGAGTCACGAGAAGAGATCAAAATTTCAATTGAGCATTGATTATAATGGCTAATATGTACACAGTGTTTACCAATTATCATTGATTTAGTTAATAAAACGTATTTAGAAGATGTATTGGTTTTCTCAGTGCTAAACGCCATCAATCTTGTCTGAGGTGTCTGAACGTCATAATTGTACCACTGTCAGATGGGTAGACATACGTTTTTGTCGTAAAGGATGACCTGATAAATTACAAATGCCCTGAAGGCTCAATTAATTGCATCGTATCAAGTCCTCGCCGGTAGGTGCAGTATGGTAATTTAGCTGAGCATGGGATAAGTCGACATACTCGTTGGATCAGTGATCGTGGAAATTAACGAAATATGACGACACTCTGTTTGGGTAGAGTCTCACTCGACTCTGCCCAAGATTTCTGAGGTAGCCGGCTGTTTGCAGTGTGTCATTCAACAGAATATAATATGGGTGAACTCGGTCATACAGGATATCACCAACTACGATTCTTTCTTTTTATTTATTTCATGTCCAAAAGTTATGCCACAATAATTAGCGAATAATAGTATCGCCTCGAAAGCGAAATTTGTTTCGCTATAGTTCGTCTCAGTTTTGTGCTGTATGAAACCAGCATTATGAAACCTTTGAAATTGTCTGTTTTTGAAAGCGTCTGGATATGATCGTATTCACAAGAGAACAGATATGGGTCAGCCAACAGGGATGCACGATTAGTACACATTGGAATATGTATATGCTGTTGATTTATTGCATTGCAAAATTTCCCATAGATATCATTAATGAGAAATTCAAGCAACTTGTAGGTAGTGTCTCGGTTCATGTTTTTTCTACTGCTAATTGAAATTGAAAACGCAGAGAGACTAATACGATTGTAGGGATTGGGGTCATGTTATTTGACTATACCATTAGTAGTGAAAATGGAACAGGAGTGAGTGAGTGAGTGAGTGAGTGAGTGGTAGGGTTTAACGTCGTTTTCAACCTTGTTTCAGTCATATCACGACGATGTCTACATGTGCCAGAACACGAGAGTGCTCACAGTTCCTATTACCCTGGACACTGATCAGCCCAGCCAGTACAGCACCCGGTCACCCATCCAAGTATTGATCGATCTGAATGTTGCTTAATTTTGGTGATCTAACGAGAACCGGTGTGTTCAACGCTATAAGCCGTACCAGTATGACTAGTGAATGGATCCAGGATCTGCCAGGGTCGAAGAAGATGGGCTGGTTTTCCTTTTCTTTAGGAACGAAATATCTGTTTCGTTATTTTTAACGTGTCCCTCGGTAATGGGGAACAACGGATGCACGGTATTTTATTCCACTTTTTTTCACATCAAATAATCTTTTGACGGTTATTATTTTTTTCTGTGGTCACTGGGTTTATTGTTAAAGGGATAGTTTCTGTTGTACTACAGTGAGGTAGGAGTAACATACCTTAGCCAAACAGCTATCACATAACGATTCCTTACAGAATGTCAGTACCCCAATCATGATGTATGAATCCACCATGGTCACTCACTCGGTATTGTAGACTAAAACTAAGGCCATAAAGTTGTACAGGCTCAACAGTTTTCCCAGATTCATCATCGTCATCATCACCCTCATCTGCATCATAGCTTAGCGTATTCATCTTTCCTGCTACTCATATCGTTGAAATACATGTATACGGAAAACCTCAGTGGTGCGATTACCAATCCAGTTATATTATGCTGCATGTTCGGGTATTAGATCATCAAATTTCTCGAGTATTAAATTTATACGCGGCGATAAAATGTATGGGATGAAGAATATCTTAGAATATATACGACATACTGACCATGGCTGATGTCAATGTGAAGTCAGATGAGCTACCACATGTTGGATATATTCGCTACGTACAAGGATGGAGGTGGAGGTGCCTGAGCTTGATACTGACAAGCTAGACGAAGAATACCGGTGGTCGGTATCATCTCCCTCATACTTCTTCTGGCATCCTTATGAACAGTTTCTATACAATTCGCAATATGTTTTCGCAATCTTTGAAAACGTGTGTGCAACAATTGTTGACGATCGTTACAATGTTGCGCCTCCACTTATAAGAAAAAGATTCATGGTTTACCATCGAGCGATCATGGTAAATCCATGGTACATATTTGCCATGGTAAGTCGTCCCTTGATTTACCATGATACACATTTACCATGGTAAGTCGTCCCTTGATTTACCATGGTACACATTTACCATGGTAAGTCGTACATGGTGATACCATATGTACCATAATTAGTTGTACCAGTACCATTGCTTACTATAGAAAGATTGTTTCCTTTAAGAAAAGTTTTATATTACAAACGTATTCCTATCAGGGGAAGCAGTTTCATCTCTGAAAAACAATCTTCTCTTAAAGTCAACTTTCATTCAAGAATACCATCTAAAGAACGCGAGGCCCGATCTCAGGTGATACAGTTCAAAACACTTTCCTTTTTATACGGAAATAGTTGCTGGGAGAAAGCGTTACCCTTTATCTGATTTTCTTCGTCAAACCTTCACTTTCCCCAAAATACGAACAGAACTAAAATTTCATAAACACCTAACCTACATGAGGCGCTACGAGAGGCCCTGATCGCTAAATGTATTTTACTGGTAGACTAGATCTACAAGTAAAAACGGATACAAGTCTCTCTTATAACTCGAATTATTTCATTCCCATTGAAGATATGAGTGTTTGGATTACAATGGCCGCGAATGAGCTAATTATTCCGAATACACATTTTAGTCAATAAAATGCGTTGTGAGACGACATTAGAAAATCTGAGATTAAACGCAACATAAAAGGGCTATGGAAAACGACGCCAGTAGTATAGTCCCGTGATTCAAAGCCACATTGACCTACTTTTTTGTTCCCCCCGGTAAAATTTGAGGCGGAACTGGGGCGGAACTTGATCACGTGACAATCATGTGATCAAGTCATGTACTGAGCTGTCTAGGCTATAGTTCCGGCAACCTTTGACCTCGAATTCTTCCGCGGTGATGCGGTCTGGTGGTGATGCGGTCGCGGGAGAAAGCTTCCGCGGACAGAAAGTAGTCCCTAGACTTCAAATACGCTGCATGGTCCGATTGGGTCGAGCGAGGTATCAAAGTGAAGTATTCGTGAAGGGGCATCTGATGAGCTGGGTGTGGGATTGAAATATCGGCATTCTGCGCATGCGCGGTGACCAAAGGGTATGAAAATATACGTTTTGGAGCTAGGGGAGCCACTAATGGTCCAATGGGGTCATATGAGGTATCAATGTGAAGCATTCGTGAAGGGGCATCTGACTGGACTAGCAGCTCGGGCGTTGTCACCATTCTGCGCATGCGCAGACAGGGAATTATGGGAAAAGGGTATGGAAATAGACGTTTTGGGATCTAGGGGATCCCCTAATGGGCCGATGGAGTCGTATGAGGTATCAATGTGAAGCCTATGTGAGGGGGCATCTGACTGGGCTAGTGGCTCGAGCGTTGTCACCATTCTACGCATGTGCAGACAGGGAATTGTGGGAAAAGGGTATGGAAATAGACGTCTTGGGATCTAGGAGAGCCCCTAATGGGTCGATGGAGTTGTATGAGGTATCAATGTGAAGCCTATGTGAAGGGGCATCCAGTCATGGGTGGGTTTATGTAAAACTTTCTCCAGAAAAGAGCCGAACACGGACTTTACCCCTAAAATAGGGGAAAACACCTATCAACTCTAGCCAGAAGGGCTAATATCGGTCCCCGGGCTCATCGGGGCCTGCCTATCAAGTGAATGGGGTGGGTGCATGTACGAATTTCTCCAGAAAAAAAGCGGAACTCGGACTTTACCCCTACAATAGGGGTCTGTATTATACAATATAAGGGAAAATGCCTGTATGGGGTATGGGGGTGGTCAATTTTGTTGTTGTGGGTATTACTATGGCTTGTGGGGTCGCGTTTTACTCGTCTCTCCAAGAAAATGACAATGGGAGGGGTCCCGGAGCGAATCGGTGAAATTTTTGGGAAAAGTCACCGAAGCCTGTATATAGGCCTATAGGCTGGCTATATGGGACCATCCTGGGAAACCTACTTCTCGACATTTGCGGTATAGGTTGTGGGGTCTCGTTTTCTTAGTCTCGTCAAGACAAACATGATAGGAAGTGTCGCAGAGCGAATCGTTGAATTTTTTGGAGAAAGTTCAGGGAGACCCGTATAGTCCCATACTAGGGGTATAGGGCCAATGTTTGCCCCACTGGGAAACCTACTTCTAGACATTTGCGGTATGGTTTTTTGGATTTGTTTTCTTAGTCTCGTCAAGACAAACATGATAGGAAGTGTCCCGGCACGAAACGGTGAAATTTTTGAAAAAAGGTCGCGGTCTGTCAGCTCACTAATTACCAGTATACGAGTTGTCAGAGCATTTCCATCATAGCTCTCTAGATTTGTATCTAATGCCGCTTATGCCGGTGCTAGGGGCCGTGTGGTCATATCATCCATGTTGCCACATGAACAGGTGCAATAAAAGCGTACCTGAGATACAACACATATCACGAATCGTTAGATTCTTGGTATGTGCTTTAGAATAGGTTTACCAGAAGACTATTCTGTGAAGTCATGTGACGCAGTCAGTATGTCGACACCTTTTCCCACTTCCCTTATATGTGTTGTAATTTTTTCCTGTATATGGCGAGATTCTGCTGGTGGACCTTTCGTCCCCGAGGCCCGCCCCTGTATAGACCTTTTGGTCTTTGATATATGTTGGCATTTGTGGAAAGTTGATGCTGGGTCGACATCGGGCCTTACAGACTAGTCTTTTGTGTTAATTGCCGTCCTTTACATCTGACGACGATACAGCTCACCAATCTCCAATGTACGAGTTGTCACAGCGAAACAGCTCACCAATTACCAGTATACGAGTTGTCAGAGCATTTCCATCATAGCTCTCTAGATTTGTATCTAATACCGCTTATGCCGGTGCTATGGGCCGTGTGGTCATATCATCCAAGTTGCCACATGAACAGGTACAATAAAAGCGTACCTGAGATACAACACATACCACGAATCGTTAGATTCTTGGTATGTGCTTTAGAATAGGTTTACCAGAAGACTATTCTGTGAAGTCATGTGACGCAGTCAGTATGTCGACACCTCTTCCCATTTCCCTTATATGTGTTGTAATTTCGCCCCATATAAACCCAGATACGGGTTATGGAGGTATAGGTCCAATGTTTGTCCCACTGGGAAACCTACTTCTATACATTTGCGGTATGGTTGTTTGGATTTGTTTTCTTAGTCTCGTCAAGACAAACAAAAAGTGTCCCGGCACGAAACGGTGAAATTTTTGAAAAAAGTTTGAGGTCTGTCTATAGCCCCATATAGACCCATATACTGGGGTATAAGTCCAATGTATGTATAAATCCATACTGGGTGGACGTGTTGGAGTCTAGGTGAGTCCCTGGTGGTCCAATGGTGTCGTATGAGGTCTTATTTTGAAGCTCTCATGCAGGAGCACTTGACTACACTAATGGTTCGTACGTTGTCAATATTCTGCGCATGCGCAGCCTGCCCGTAGTATAGAAAGCAGGCATTTTTGGGGGTGTGTGTGGGTGTGTTTGGGTTAGAGATGGGCTATTCACGGTTCGAATGGGTCGTGTGAGGTATCAATGTGAAGCCTATGTAATGGAGCATCTGATGGCGTGGATGTGGGGTAGAAATAGGGTGATTCTGCGCATGCGCAGCCTGGCCGTAGTATAGAAAGCAGGCATTTTTGGGGGTGTGTGTGGGTGTGTTTGGGTTAGAGATGGGCTATTCACGGTTCGAATGGGTCGTGTGAGGTATCAATGTGAAGCCTATGTAATGGAGCATCTGATGGCGTGGATGTGGGGTAGAAATAGGGTCATTCTGCGCATGCGCGGTAGCCAAAGGGTATGGAAATAGACGTTTTTGTGGTCTATGTGGGTCCCTAATGGGCCTATTGTGTCGAGTGAGGTATCAATGTGATATTATACAGTATATGTCCTGTATTATACCAAATCTGTGCTGTATTATACCATATCTGTCCTGTATTGTACCATATATGTCCTGTATTATACAGTATATGTCCCGTATTATACCAAATCTGTGCTGTATTATACCATATCTGTCCTGTATTGTACCATATATGTCCTGTATTATACAATATATGTTCTGTATTATACAATCGCATAGCGGTTGTCGTGAATAACAACAAGTTCAGCAATGTTCATACAGTTTATTATCCCCAATGTTACATCATACCCAGGCTGGGGGAGCCGCCCTGGGTATGTTTAGTAAGTTCACAGCAAAACAAATTGAAATATCAAACACCATGTTTATTATTTAACGCATTTATTATTTATGGTATTCATCAGTGCACGAGTGACGCATTCAACCGATGGCGGTGGTGGATCAGCTTGGTGTGGAAAAACGTAACATTGGTCACCCTCTTCACTGTCCACTTGGTGTTGGGTCGTTGTTGTTGGGCCCATCCCAAGACATCCAATTGTTCCACTTGGTCCAGCATCATCTCTAGTGACCTCCGGTGAATGATGGTAAACGGTTGGTCAAAGACCCGGATGTTACTGCTCGGGTAAAAGTATCGGACTTGGCCTGTCTCCTTATGCTACAGCACATAACCAAACGCCAGATTCAATTTGAAGGCCGTAGTTTGGTCATTGAAGATGGTTTCCACGTAGCTGCGTAGACGGGTGAGGTTGGTCAGTGGGAAATTGTAGATATCTTGAATAGGGCGATGACGGTGGAAACAGTGCCGTGTCATGGACCAATGGCGCCGATCGATATCACTCACTGGATGGTTGTCCTGTAAGAGATCGCTAGGAACATTTATGGGCTCGTCCAGAAAATGTTCGATGTTGTCAGGCGTATGACTCGAAACCGTAACGGTGGGGTCCGACTGGAAATCCAGGCTGTTCTGAACTGTGGGCATAGGCGGGCTCTCCGTCATCGCACCGCCAGTGGCGTTCGTCTCCCCGGGCTTATCGTCACTGGGTCTGACCTTCCGCGGCTCCTCTTCAGTAGGAAGTTGTCGCCCAAGCCATAGAGACGGGACATGAATCAAACTCTGATGCCGTCTTAACTGACTGCGTCGTTTTAAGAGTTGACCACAATCCTTACATTGTTCCGTCGCGTCATCGTGGAATGAGCGTTCGTCGCGCAGTAAATGATCCTCCCGATTAAATGACCGTGCGCAGGTTATACAAGTATACCGTGCATCGGTGTGGGTGGAGGCCTCGTGGCGGCGCAAGTCATGCAGGCGAGTAAACTGCTTCTGGCAAGTTGTGCAAGTGAATATCTTGGTGGTTGACAGAGTGTCTGATGAAACGGCAAGGCCGCTTCCCTTTTATAGCACGCTAGCTGGTGATCTATTTTTAGCACACTCAGTTCAACTATCCCCAAGTCGAGGGCCGAGCCGTGACATCTTCGGTAACCTCCGTGTCTCTTCGTCTATGTAGGTGTATAAAAGTGGGAATGTTTAGGGCAATGCTGCATTCATTGGCCTGCTTCATCTGACCAGCCTGATCCAATGCAGGCGCAGACGTGAAGTGCCCGGATGATAGACACAGATGTCACAGAGAAAAACACATACAACACGTCACATACAGTCGCCACCCTCAAGACCCTCATATATACCAGCATGACGGACGTTACCGAAAAGACACGGACTTTACCGAAAAGACACGGACTTTACCGAAAAGACACGGACATTACCGAAAAGACACGAAGGTGAACGACATTGTGGAAAACCCCCACAATGTCGTACACGGAGGTCACCGAAAACACACGAATGTCAGAAAAAACGTATAAAAGTGGAAATTTTCAGGGCATTGCTGCATTCATCGGCCTATCTATGGTTGCAGAGCCATGACGGAGACCGAGCCCTATGTCACTCGCATTTTACAACATGCCACGGTGGTTAATTCATTCACGGGTTACTGAGCAGTGGTTCGGTCCATGTTTGCAGATGGCGACGACAACGAGGGGCGACGCCAGATCCTGAAAGGGTTCACAGAAGCGGTTCTCGACAGAGTGCACTCGATGGAGAGGTGTGCAATCACTCACCACTACTGGACTATGACAGCCATCCTTGATGCTCGGGCTATGGACCACGAGCGCTCACGCCGGAACCAGCGACGGCTGGTTGGCCTAGTCATGGTCTGTGTCCTATTGACCCTGGCGCTGCGGCATTGCCAGTGGGACCTCACCATAAATACGAGAGACAGTCTGCGTGTGTGTCATTCATCCTTCGTCATTAGATCAAGCATGTCACCAGTCCTACGAGCCATCCTGCCCCTTACACCCCAGGGGGGTTACACGTCTATGAAGATAAAGTCACCATCGTGGAAGATCGGGATGTGGGTGGGGTTCGGAGTACACATCCACTACGGTTACCCTACACCGTGATGGCTGGACCAAATTTAAACGGGTGTTGAGCGATGAGCTCGACGGAAACCTCATCCACCTCGAGAACGCCAACTAAGTACACCGTGGACCCTTCTTTGCCCGTGTGGGGCGTTACCACGATCCTACGCAGCCTTGGAGAAAGTGGTGCCTATTGTGGACCAGCTGTTTACACCGGACGAGCAGTCATCAGACCAGTTGGGGTGGGCTCGTGCTATTGAGCACGCGCTGGCTGAACCCAATGAACGACTGTCTAGTAATGAACCAGACGACGAGGCTATAGACTATCCGGCTGAACTCAGTCAACCAACACAACGGCGGTAGAAACTTGTTATAAATAAACCATACTCTCCGGGTCCATCATCATTTTGTCACCATGAAGCGCTGGGAGAAGGTGTTGGATAACTTATACTACAGTCCCGACAGTCCGGCTGCGTATAGTGCATTGTCGGCTCTCTATCGAGCGGCCAAACCTCAGGGAATACAACGTGCCCAAGTCCGAGATTGGTTAAGAAAACAAGACACCTATACCTTACATCGAGCTGTCCGTCGCCATTTTCTACGAAACCGGGTCATCGTGGGAGGAATAGATACCCAGTGGCAAGCGGATTTGGTCGATATGAGCGCCTTTGCCAACACAACGGTGGGAATCGGTATATCTTGACGTGCATCGATATCCTGTCGAAGTATGCGTGGGTGGTACCCATCCGGACGAAAACGGGGGCGAATCTCATAGCGGCGTTCAAAGACATCTTCAAGACCGGGCGCAAACCTTTGTATTTGCAAACCGACGAAGGCACGGAATTCCTCAACAGACCGTTTCAAGCCTTTCTCAAGAAACAGAAGGTGTTTTTCTTCCATACGTACAACGAGACCAAGGCTTCCGTGGTGGAAAGGTTCAACAGGACATTCAAAGGCCGCATGTATAAATATTTCATCTATAAGAATACAAGGCGGTACATCGATGTTCTCCCGAAACTTGTGAGTGGTTACAATCGAGCCTATCACCGGAGTATAGAGAGAGCCCCCATTACCGTGACCCAACGCAATGAAGCCAAGTCCGGCGTGTCTTGTACCCCAGGCAATCACAGCGAACGACGAAGGCGGTGTATACGGTCGGGGACCCTGTACGGATCAGTAAAGTCAAAGGTCAATTTGAGAAAAGTTACTTGCCCAACTGGAGCGATGAGCACTTCCTGATTAAACGGCGCCTACCCCGACAGCAGCGAGTCTATGAACTGAAAGATCTTCAAGGGAAACCGTTGCTAGGGACGTTTTACGAAACGGAATTACAGCCTGTCGTAAATTACAAGCGTCTAGTCCGTCATTCATAATCCAGCCGTCGTCCATTAGAGAATATCCGCGTCCATAATCCAAAGACCTATTCCATTTCCATATAACAGTATTAGCACCAAATTCAAAAAGACAAAAGTATACATAAACATAGGCTTGTTTCCTGCAAGAGAGAAGCGGTCAACAATTTTCAATGATGCCGGCAAGACATCATGATGTTCAA
>JAVTVY010004643.1:0-37281 GCA_036873755.1 Hanleya hanleyi
GCCGCTACCAAGACCCCACGCGAGGCTTCACCCTAGACCCCCATCTGTGGACAGCCTTGGAGAAAGTAGTGCCTATCGTGGACCAGCTGTTTACACCGGACGAGCGATCATCAGACGAGTTGGAGTGGGCTCGTGCCCTGAGAGAAGCGGCGGCAGAACCCCATGAACAACTACATGAACCCGACGACAGCCCAGTGACATGACCACCTGATCCTTTTGATCTCACGGGGTTGTCCCTATAAATACCAGAAACAGTCAACTCTGGTACCATTCACGCACTGACCATGGCGGAGCATATGATACTGGCGTATCTCAGCTTGACCCCCGAAGTTTTCCTGCACGTGTATGCGGATAAGGTCGGTATCATGGAGGAGGTGGTGGGAGACACGGACCCTACACAACCGTGCCCGGCTCACTTTCGTCTGTCCCGAGAGGGCTGGACCAAATTCAAACGGGTGTTGTCTGGTGAACTGGACGGTGATCTCATCCACTTGTGTCACGATGTGTACATCCGACGCGGCCCTTTCTTTGTTCAATTGGCTCGGCTAGATGGGGGTACAGTGCATTTTACCCTTCACCCTGATCTATGGTCTGCATTGGAAGATGCCGTGGTAGATGTGGATGAAGTGCTTATCAAGCGGTCATCAGACGAGTTGGACTGGTCATTTGCCATGGACACTGTGAAAGCCCATGAAGAAAATCAGAAAGAAACTCCGGCCCAAGATATACCCGTTATAAATAAACGATAGAGCCAGGGTGCATCATCATTGTGTCACCATGAAGCGCTGGGAGAAGGTGCTGGATAACTTATACTACAGTCCCGACAGTCCGGCGGCCTATAGTGCATTGTCGGCTCTCTATCGAGCGGCCAAACCCCAGGGGATACAACGTGCCCAAGTCCGAGATTGGTTAAGAAGACAAGACACCTATACCTTACATCGATCTGTCCGTCGCCATTTTCTACGGAACCGGGTCATCGTGGGAGGAATAGATGCCCAGTGGCAAGCGGATTTGGTCGATATGAGCGCCTTTGCCAAACACAACGATGAGAATCGGTATATCTTGACGTGCATCGATATCCTATCGAAGTATGCGTGGGTGGTACCCATCCGGACGAAAACGGGGGCAAATCTCATAGCGGCGTTCAAAGACATCCTCAAGACCGGGCGCAAACCTTTGTATTTGCAAACCGACGAAGGCACAGAATTCCTCAACAGACCGTTCCAAGCCTTTCTCAAGAAACAGAAGGTGTTTTTCTTCCATACGTACAACGAGACCAAGGCTTCCGTGGTGGAAAGGTTCAACAGGACATTCAAAGGCCGCATGTATAAATATTTCACCTATAAGAATACAAGGCGGTACATCGATGTTCTCCCGAAACTGGTGAGGGTTACAATCGAGCCTATCATCGAGTATAGAGAGAGCCCCCATTACCGTGACCCAACGCAATGAAGCCCAAGTCCGGCGTGTCTTGTACCCCAGGCCATCGCAGCGAACGACGAAGGCGGTGTACAAGATCGGGGACCCTGTACGGATCAGTAAAGTCAAGGGCAAGTTCGAGAAAAGTTACTTGCCCAACTGGAGCGATGAGCACTTCCTGATTAAACGGCGCCTACCCCGACAGCGACGAGTCTATGAACTGGAAGATCTTCAAGGGCAACCGTTGCTGGGGACGTTTTACGAGACGGAATTACAGCCTGTTGTAAAAACACAGCAAGACTACTACACGGTGGAGCAGATTTTGAAAACGGAACGTCGACGTGGCAAACTGTTTCATTTCGTGAAATGGCAAGGCTGGCCCAGTTCCTTCAATTCCTGGGTCGCGCCAACCAGGTGAAACGACTATAAAGCCAGACACCACTGCCGTCCTCCTTCATTCCACGTCCGACCACAGTGCTATGGACAAACAGCAGCTGCCTCTGAACACAGCGTCTTCCAAAACGCGCAAAGCACAAGTGGGCTTTGGGGTGCTAGTGCTAACCCTGCTGAGTGTGTTGTACGGAGGTGTGTTTTACGACGTAGCCTATGTCAGCACGTTACTTAACCAACTGAGAACACCAGGCACCAGTGAAACCGGTCTACAGAGAGCACCAGTCGTATCGAGCCCAGTCACCACCACCACACCCCGTGTACAAGCCACGTCGAGTGTAAGCTCTACACCTACACCAAGTACGCCCACTACGTCTGAACACCCACCGGATTTCATCCCTCACAGTGAACCGACGACCCACGTTGTACCCACCCCCAGCACCATCCCTGACAGTGAACAGACAACGACGACCGACGTTGTACCCACCACCACTCCAGTTCACTCGTACGAAATTTACAAGAGCGGGTTACCACGACAACGGATACACCTCGAACCATGGACCCTGGGTGGCAGCATCCCTTCACTTGCGTCATCGCAGGACCGACGGGTTCCGGCAAGACGCACTTTCTCAGGAAGCTCCATCAACACGCCGACAGCATGATCACCCCACCTATTGCCCGAGTCGTGTGGTGTTACGGAGAATGGCAGGCAGCGTATGCAGCAATGCCCCACATCACGTTCGTGGAAGGCCTACCCAACCTGGCCGATTTGGAACCCGACACCTTGGTGGTTCTGGATGATCTCATGGCGGAGACGGATGCGCGGGTCACCCAACACTTTACCAAAGGCAGCCATCATCGACGGCTCAGCATCATCTACATTGTGCAGAATCTGTCCAGTAAAAACAAAGAACATCGCAATATCAGCTTAAATGCCCACTACCTGGTGGTCTTCAAAAACCCGAGAGATACCACTCAACTGCTGCACCTGGCCAGACAGATGTATCCCGGCCGCACACCGTTTGCGTTGGAAGCCTTCAAAGATGCCACAACCCCTCAGCACGGGTATATGCTCTTCGACCTCAAACAAGCCACCCCCGACCACCTTCGACTACGGACCGGCATCTTTCACGGAGAGGCCCACCACGTGTACATGCAAAAATAATGTAAACACACCCACAGTGGCTCCCCCAGCTGGGGTCTGTGTGTTTGATGATGGGGAATAAAAAAAAGAATGAATACCACAGCAGGGTTGACTTTGTCTCTGAGGTAGATAAAAGGAGCAGCGTTGTGGGTTCTGGCATTAGTTGTACAGGATGTCTGCGCGAGTACGGAAGCACGCTCCCACGCTCCGTGTATTGAAGACGGCCCCACCCGAGTTAGTCCGAACCATTGTACGCGGTGCGGACCCTGACCTTGTACGCTGTCTGTGCGAGATCGGGTACAACCTGTTAAAAGGCAACGTACCACTGACTCCGGCTCAGAAGACCAAGTTGGCCAAGCATAAGACAGGTCTCCGAACCTTAGTCCAGAAGCGGGTCCCTCAAACACAAAAGAAAAAGGTGTTACAGAAAGGCGGCTTTCTCGGGGCCATCTTAGCACCGTTGGCCGCTTCCATGTTGGGTCCAGTATTGGGTGGACTCTTCGGCCGACAATGAACCACACGAAAAAAATGGTCCTCGTCGAACCACGGTTCCTGGAAAACCTCCAATCACCCTACCCTGTCCCACCTACGGTGAAGACCATAAACACCCTCGATGGAGAGATGCAACAGATCTTACAGAGACCGGGGTTAAGCGACAGTGAGAAAGTACAACGGTACAATGAGACGCTTCAACGGTACATGACGTTCATGGACCAATACAAAACTCGCTCTACCCCAGCAACATCACCACCACCACCACCACCACCACCACCACGTGAGAGACCGCCGACCTCAGCACCGTTCCAACAGCCGGGTGGGGTAGCCCCCACAGCCCCACAGTGGGTGGAAGACGAAGTGCTGAAGAGTGTACCTGCCTCGTTCAAGAAACAAGCTGGCCTGGTATTACAACGGATGAAACAGAATCCTAACATGACTTGGAATGATAAAGGCGAACTCCTGGTACAGAATCAGGTGGTCCCCGGGACCCACATGACGGATTTAGTGAATGATCTGATGCGTCAACGCAGATCGCACACGGATCCTCGAGGATGGGAGGTCTTCGCTCAAGGCTTGAAAGACATGCATGTACCACAGGAATTGGTGGGGAACCCCCACCGCTGGGCCTTTATGCAGCGTGACTCACCGACTCGTGCACCACGACTCTCACCACAACCTTCTTGGGAAGCCGACTGGGAACCGGAGTCACCCCCCAAAACTCCACCACCACCACCACAACGGGCACCTTCTTTTCAAACCTTTAAAAAACCACCCTCGATCAGGACACCCCACATCTCCAGAGCCGTGACACGTAGCAAGTCAACGCGATGAACACGACGCCGGACGCAACCGCCCAAGGCCTGGAACACCTATTAAAACCAACAGCAGCAGCATGACAGCTCACTCGCCATGTTTTACCTCACCCTACCCAGTAACAGTTCGCTGGATGTGTTTCCTGACAACACCGTGGCCAAGTACGTCACCCAGTTACCGCAACCGTTGCATTTACCTGGCCGGTGGGGATGTGGCCTGGTGGATATCCAATACCCTTACCCGTGGTACAACGTGCGAGCCAATGAAGTGTGGTACGAGGTGACCTACGAAGGCAAAAACACCCGACTCACCCTGCTCGAAGGCCAATACGATACCCCCAAGGAGTTCATGGGTGGGCTGTCAAGACTGATGTATTATAAGTCTCTACGAGACGTCACGAATACTTCAAAACCCATCAAATCTTTCCCCTTCAAGAATCACGTGGACTTCGATTACAACGCACACAACGACAAGGCAGAGCTTATCGTGACCGGCAAGGCGAGTGTCGTACTGAGTCCTATCCTACAGCAAATGCTGGGTTTCGATCTAAAGACGTTCGCTGGTCCAACCGAACACCATGGCGAGATGCCGATGGATATGAAGTCGGGTATGTACGGACTCTACGTCTACTCGGACGTGGTGGACAACCGCATCGTGGGCGATATCAACACACCTCTGTTACGGGTGGTCCCCATTAAAAAGACGTATGGAGGTCAAGTCACCCACAGTTTCACCCACATGCTCTACTTGCCCGTACGACAAATTGACAACACGATCACGGTGGATATAAGAGATGACACGAGACGACCGGTGGCATTCGAACGAGGAAAAGTGGTGCTGACACTTCATTTTCGACAAGCACGTGCTCCCCACTTTGCATAATGAAAGTACCTTACGAGTGCGATGCACGCAGCTATGCCGACTATTATGCACAACAGGCCGGCGGTGGCTTTCCGGTCTTTAGCGGTGCACGCATGCAACGAGGACATGGACTGGGGAACATACTCGGCAGCATCGTCAAAACGTTCCTGCCCTTGGTGACGCGTGGGGTGAAAGCAATGGGCAAACAAGCGGTACGCAGTGGACTGCAAGTGGCCGGTAATGTCTTGGGGGGTACGGTACCCAAAGAATCCTTGAAACGGCGGGCCAAAGAAGCGGGAGGCGTCTTGGTGGCCAAAGCACAACGCACCGTAGGGAATAAAAGAGCTGCCCCACCGAGACCACGCACCAGTCGACGACCGACCCAGCGACGACGCACATCGAAGAAGACAAAGGATATCTTTTCTTAAAACATGTCCTTGATCCACGCCGAGTCCTGCCCCTCCACCAACAGTGAATTTGATTTGTGGACCGTGCCGCCCACACAGACCAGTGTCGAACAAGGATTATGGGTGGAGCATCTCCCGCTCTCCAGCATCAACGAAACCGGGCCCATCGAGTTCACCATCAGTAATGCGGATACGGCCTATGTGGATTTAGCCCATACCTACTTGTATGTGAAAGCCAAGGTGGTCAATGGAGCTGGCACCAGAATCGCTGACCAAGCAACGGTGGGCCCGACGAATCTCTGGCTGCACTCGATGTTTCAGCAGGTGGATATTTTTCTCAGCGACAAACTCATCAGTGACTCCACCAACACGTACCCCTATCGAGCCTACATCGAGACACTGTTGTCGTATGGCCGAGAGGCTAAAAAATCTCAACTGACAACCGCTTTATTCTACAAGGACACGCCCGAGCACATGGACACGGTGGACAATGGGAGATATAACAAACGGAAGGCTTTCACTGCGAACAGTGCCTCGGTGGATATGATGGGTCGACTGCACGCAGACATGTTCATGCAAGACCGGTACCTCTTGAACAAGATCCCCATCAAAATCCGACTGATCCGGGCGCCTCCGACCTTCGCCTTGATGGCCACTAACGTAGAGGGGCATGCAGCGGACTATAAGATTGTCATCCAAGACGCAGTCCTGTATGTCCGAAAAGTGAAACCGAATCCAGCCGTTCAATTGGGACACATGAAAGCCTTGGAAACAAAACCAGCCCAGTACCCTATCCGACGTGTACAAACCAAAGTGTTCTCTGTGCCTGCTGGAAATATGGGCGCCAACAAAGAAAACCTGTTCCTGGGGGAACTACCCAAGCGATTGATCCTGGCCTGTGTGGAAAATACCAGTTTCAGCGGAGCCTACCCAGAGAATCCGTTTGACTTTCAACATTTCGGCATCAATTTTGTGGCCCTGCATGTGGATGGACAACAGGTGCCAGCCACGGCCTTAACACCGAACTTTGGGCGGAGGAATTTCATTCGAGCCTATCAGAGCCTGTTTACAGCCACCGGTCAAATCAACCAGGACGAAGGGAATATGGTCAGTCGGGAGGACTACGCGAATGGATACACGTTGTTCTGTTTCGATCTAACCCCCACCTTAGAGAACGACCATCAGCTGGCCCTGGCCAAGCAAGGCAACTTACGGTTGGAAATCCACTTTGCACGAACCCTGGCGACCACCGTCAATGTGATCTGCTACGCCGAGTTTGACAACATCATTCAAGTGGACAAGGCGCGCAACGTCCTGTGTGAATTCTCCACCTAACATGGATACAGACCAGATAACCACCGTGCTGGAGAATGACCCAGGGACACGTAGGGTCTTTCAAGGGGTGTTCGCCCGAGATGTGTTTCCATTAGACCGTATGTATGCTGCTGCTTACGTTCTCAACACGGGCCCGATGGATCGGCCCGGTGAACACTGGGTGGCCGTGTACTTGACAGAACAGCAGGGCGAATACTTTGACCCGTACGGCCTGCCACCCCTCCATCCCGATTTAACAGACTTCATGGATCAAGGCACAGAGACGTGGTGTTGGAACAGTCAAACGTTGCAAAGCCTGACCAGTGGCGTGTGCGGACAATATTGCTTGTTTTACCTGTACCATCGATGCCGGGGAAGACCCCTATCTACCATCGTACAGATGTTTGACGAGCACCCCCAGGCCGAGGACCGCGATGTACTCGTCTATGACTGGGCCGCCCATCATTTCAATGTACAAGCCCCGTTCTGGGCTTAAGTTAATGACAAGCCCCTTGTTCTGGGCTTAAGTTTACAAGCCCCTTGTTCTGGGCTTCAATGTGCAAGCCCCTTGTTCTGGGCTTCAGTTAATTACAAGCCCCTTGTTCTGGGCTTCAGTTTTCACGTGGTTGTTCTCACGTTGTTGTTGTTCACTGAATGAAAAAAAAATGAGATCTCACCAAAAAACCCTGTCTTGTGTGTTTTATTCATAATGCATCAATGCCCAATGTGGAGATTCAGTCAAACTGAAATCAGTGGTGTAGGATGGGGCCAAAATGTAACCCATCAAGGTTAGAATGCAAGAGCACTATAGTAAAAATAGAGAGCCAATGAAATCAGCCCACAGACCAAGTATGTGTTTTTGGTCTAGGTTTGGAGCGGGCATTTCATTGAGGTACGTGTATACGGTGAGTGAAGAGACTCGTCCAACACGTATAGATTAAGTTTATGACTATAAGTTCTAGGTAACCCATCAAGGTTAGAATGCAAGAGCACTATAGTAAAAATAGAGAGCCAATGAAATCAGCCTACAGACCAAGTACGTGTTTTGGTCTAGGTTTGGAGCGGGCATTTCATTGAGGTGCGTCTATACGGTGAGTGAAGAGACTCGTCCAACACGTATAGATTATGACTATAAGTTCTATGAGCATAATGCATGAAACTGGTTTTGAACACCGTATCAGCCAATCAGTGGCCTAGAATGGAGCCAAAGGTAACCCATCCATGTTCAGAAAACATTACCTGGGTGTACAAGAACCCAGATGTAGGCGCGGACGTCAGCGAAAGCACACCGTGAGTACCCCAATTCGATTGGCTGATTGTTCGACCGCTGATTGGTTCTTTTTCTCGACCGCTGATTGGCTCTTGTTCTCGACCGCTGATTGGTCCAAATGGAACTGCCCATCTTTCCCAGGTTCATCTAGACTCCCCTTTTTGTGCTCAAGCTCTGACTATAGCGATGCCGCAACATTGTCTCATTGGACATTGGACCGTTTGACCTGGAGGTGACCCTTTGACCTGACATGCGTCCGCGCGCGCACTGCCGGTGATGACGCGCACTTCCGGAGAACCCGCGCGCGCGCCGCTCGCGCTGGGGGGCGCCGGAGCGGGGCCGCGCCGGGAAAAACAAAACCCGGAGGGGTGAACATACGGACGTCTAAGAGGAAACATTAGGAACTCTTCTATGTTTGGAGGTAGTTTTAGTGAAACACCCGGAAGTGACGTCACAACCCTAGTGTAACTCCCTCACCTAGGCTTCACATGGATACCTCACTCGATCCCACTGGACCAGTAGTAACTCCCCTAGCTCCAACACGTCTATTTCTATACTACGGCCAGACTGCACATGCGCAGAATGCCGCTAGTTGAAACCCACTAGTCCAGTCAGATGCCCCTTCACGAATGCTTCACTTGGATACCTCACTCGACCCCATCGGACCAGTAGTAGCTCCCCTAGCTCCAACACGGCTATTTCCATACCCTTGGGCCACCGCGCATGCGCAGAATGACGCTAGTTCAAACCCGCTAGTCCAGTCAGATGCCCCTTCACCTAGGCTTCACTTGGATACCTCACTCAACTCCATCGGCCCATGAGTAGCTTCGCTAGCTCCAACACGGCTATTTCCATACCCTTGGGCCACCGCGCATGCGCAGAAGGCCGATATTTCAACCCCACACCCAACCCAGTCAGATACCCCTTCACCTAGGCTTCACTTGGATACCTCACTCGACCCCATCGGACCATCGGAGCTGATTGGCTCTTTTTCTCGACCGCTGATTGGTCCAAATGGAACTGCCCATCTTTCCCAGGTTCATCTAGAATCCCCTTTTTGTGCTCAAGCTCTGACTATAGCGATGCCGCAACATTGTCTCATTGGACATTGGACCGTTTGACCTGGAGGTGACCCTTTGACCTGACATGCGTCCGCACGCGCACTGCCGGTGATGACGCGCACTTCCGGAGAACCCGCGCGCGCGCCGCTCGCGCTGGGGGGCGCCGGGGCGGGGCCGCGCCGAGAGAAACAAAACCCGGAGGGGTGAACATACGGACGTCTAAGAGGAAACATTAGGAACTCTTCTATGTTTGGAGGTAGTTTTAGTGAAACACCCGGAAGTGACGTCACAACCCCCCACGTGATCTGCGCAACAGAATGGATACGACACCCTAGTGTAACTCCCTCACCTAGGCTTCACATGGATACCTCACTCGATCCCACTGGACCAGTAGTAACTCCCCTAGCTCCAACACGTCTATTTCTATACTACGGCCAGACTGCACATGCGCAGAATGCCGCTAGTTCAAACCCACTAGTCCAGTCAGATGCCCCATTCGCGAATGCTTCACTTGGATACCTCACTCGACCCCATCGGACCAGTAGTAGCTCCCCTAGCTCCAACACGACTATTTCCATACCCTTGGGCCACCGCGCATGCGCAGAATGACGCTAGTTCAAACCCGCTAGTCCAGTCAGATGCCCCTTCACCTAGGCTTCACTTGGATACCTCACTCAACTCCATCGGCCCCTGAGTAGCTTCGCTAGCTCCAACACGGCTATTTCCACACCCTTGGGCCACCGCGCATGCGCAGAAGGCCGATATTTCAACCCCACACCCAACCCAGTCAGATGCCCCTTCACCTAGGCTTCACTTGGATACCTCACTCGACCCCATCGGACCAGTAGTAACTCACCTAGCTCCCAACACGGCTATTTCCATACCCTTGGGCCACCGCGCACGCGCAGAATGACGCTATTTCAAACACACTAGTCCAGTCAGATGCCCCCTCACCTAGGCTTCACTTTGATATCTCACTCGACCCCACTGGACCAGTAGTAACTCCCCTAGCTCCAACACGGCTATTTTCATACCCTTGGGCCACCGCGCATGCGCAGAATGACGCTATGTCAAACCCGCTAGACCAGTCAGATGCTCCTTCACCTAGGCTTCACTTGGATACCTCACTCGACCCCATCGGACCAGTAGTAACTCCCCTAGCTCCCAACACGGCTATTTCCATACCCTTGGGCCACCGCGCATGCGCAGAAGGCCGATATTTCAACCCCACACCCAACCCATCAGATGCCCCTTCACCTAAGCTTCACTTTGATACCTCACTCGACCCCACTGGACCAGTAGTAGCTCCCCTAGCTCCAACACGGCTATTTTCATACCCTTGGGCCACCGCGCATGCGCAGAAGTCCGATAGTTCAACCCCACACCCAGCCCATCAGATGCCCCCTCACCTAGGCTTCACATGGATAGCTCACTCGACCCCACTGGACCAGTAGTAATTCCCCTAGCTCCAACACGGCTATTTCCATACTCTTGGTGTACACGAGTTGTCTCCCTTGCGTCAATGTGTGCAGATGGCGCTACGTTCGACGCCGTGATGTGGAAAGGGCGTCCCCACACCATCCTGGAGCCGCCATTTTGTTTGTTGATTTTCTGCGGCGATACACGGGACAATAAACGCTCGACCCTAGGGTGGTACAGACGCTAGACTGATCCTATTAACATGGTACAACACCTATAGACTATGTTTATTATTATATGGCTTAGACGTTTTTTGAGGGTAATGTGAGGGTTTTTTCTCCCCGTGACCTCCCCACCTCCTCGTTTGCTCCCTTGCGCCGCCATTTTGAACCCACACCCACACCCACATCAGCCGCCATTTTGAACCCACACCCACACCCACATCAGCCGCCATTTTGAATCCACACCCACATCAGCCGCCATTTTGAACCCACACCCACACCCACATCAGCCGCCATTTTGAACCCACACCCACACCCACATCAGCCGCCATTTTGAACCCACACCCACACCCACATCTACCACCATCTAAACATGCCTTGATCACGTGATCATCACGTGATCAAGTTCCTCCCCAATCCTCCCAATGTGGCGTCATTAAGTAGGTCAAGTTGACTCAATTTACCCTTTGTATACTACTGACTTGATTGAATAACGATATCAGTTCCGCTGAGTGGCGGGAAAGATAGGCGGCCATATTTAATTTATGTAAAATCATTAATGATCTCTATCTCTGATATCGTTCAAGTGCTTGATGTAAAATTTGGTATACATCATCGATGTTGTATCAAGAGACTTATGATGAATGACAAAACTTCTCTGATTGGGCAGAAATCTTGGCGACCATTTTTAATTTATGCAAAATCATTAATGATCTATATCTTTGATAACGTTCACGTGTTCAATATGAAACTTGGTATACATCATCGATGCATCAAGTGACTTTCAACGAATGACAGAACCGGTTTCTCTGATTGACCGGAAACCTTGGGGGCCATTTCTAATTGCAATTTTTTTAATAATCTGTATATTTTTCACTGACGTCTTCACAGTAGTACGGTTCAAATTAAATACATTATGAATGGCTGACCCCCAGAGCCGAGAGGCTTTCAGATGCATAGCTTCGTATTAGATATGCAGTCAGCATATTAGCTGTGGAGTCTGTGACTTCTTGCCGGTACCCCCCTCCCCATCTTTCTCCACCACCTGTATATGTTGCGTTCAATTTGTACCTGTGACGAGATTCTGCTGGTGAACGTTTCGTTCCCCAGGCTTGCCCTCTGTACAAATCATTGTGATTGTAGTTTGTGACTGTGGTTAATATGGAGGCGAATGAAGCGCTTGGTCAGCGTCGGGCCTCACTGCATTCTATTAATATTATCCTGGTTTGGGCCGTTTCTTCTATCTAACGGTCACATAGTTCATCACTTTCCACTAGATGACTTGATAGGGCTATTGCTCTTAAATATGTGTATCTAATGCTGCTAAAACCGATGCAAGGGACCGTGTGGTCATGTCTTTCAAGATGTCCTCATGAACAACTACAATAAATGAGCTGCAAATCATCACAGGGATCATTTGTGGTTCATTTGTTCGTTTTAGATATGCTGTCAGACAATTGGCCTATAGGGTAATATGACTTATTGTCAGTACGCCAGCATCTTTTCCAACCACCTTTATATGTTGCGTTTTCTATTGTTGTCGTAAGAAAAAAGACAAATGATTGAATCTGTAGCTTGTATGTGAGATTTATCCGATTTTGTTAGTCTTCGGTATAATAATATCCGACCAGTTCATAACCATGCCGTCGGGTATTTGAGCATGGTCTGGAATCTGACACTTTTAACAGACCGGTTATTTACTTGCACATCTTCCCTATGCTCTGCTTGCTTCAAGAATAAACAGATAGTCTACCGAAAGTTTGCCTCTCGCTGCAAAAGTCCAAATTTGCCTCATCTTTACGAAGAGTCCTTTATTTTGTCCCGAGTCTATGCAGGCGGCTGATCTGACGCTCAGTAGATAGTCATTGTCCATAAAACTTCCTTCTCTTATTTGAAGAGAAATTAGCACCAAAATTAGGCCTACATACGATATACCTAAACAAGTATTTAGAAACTCACAAGCAAGTTTGTTTTCAAAACAGTCGTCTGCATTTCGAAAGGATATATGCTAGCAATATATGTGAATGGAAATATTTCGAAACTTAGTCGCTGTCTCCAGCTCCCCAACTTCCCTCTCCTCACATTCGCACGTGTCCATTTGCATATCAGTAGTAAGGGGCGTCTCATTAGGTAAATCTTCCCTATCTCTTTGATAATGGAAGACGTGGACCTCGCGCATTTGATCTTTGACACTAATGATCGACCCTGAGTGACGCCAGAGTGACTATACTAGGTCAACGGGGTTTCCTCGCGGGTTAGGAATACAATAGATCTTGGAACTCTTGGAGCTCTCGCTCTCAACTGTTCCATCTCCGAGCTCTAAACCGTCCTATCCAGGGCTTCGAGCTCTCAACTGTTCCTATCTCTCCATCTCGTATCTGTTCCCACCTCTCTCTCTCTCTCTCTCTCGGTCGTTTTAATATCACCATTTCAGATAATAGTGAAACCGATCCTGCATATCAGCAAAGAGTGACTTCACTTAAATAAAACAACACTGAATGTTTGAGTCATGATTCGTCTGACAAAGCCGAACCAAGACAAAATACGACTTCACCAGGACGAAGCACGGAAGCTTGACTCTGAATGTTTGAATTGATGAAAATAGAGAATTGATGATCACTAATATGAGAATAATTGAATGCAAATGGAAGAATTACTTCCCTTTATAATATTTCAGAAATAATTACGTTCCTTGTGGTGACGTTCACTATCTGTTTTCCACGTCACGACAGGGGACCTAACTCTTTCTTGAATATTATAAAGGAAAGCATCCCTTCTTCTTTCATTCATTTATTATAATATTAATCATCATCACTTCTCTATTTCCATCAATACAAACATTCAAATTCAAGCTTCCGTGGGACGAAACCATAATAGGCTTCAACCTGCTCACAGCGCATGCTCCATTTCGCCTGCTCCATTACCATCCCTGCCACCAATAGCGGAAGTTGACATTTACTACGTTGCTATGACGTATAGGGGAAACCAACCAACGCACGGTTCAGTTTGAATCCGGCCGAACAACTCCTTTAGTGTTGCACATGAGCGAACTACTTTTCCTATGCTCTGTCCAGATAAACAGGGAAATAATCGAAATGTTCGGTAAATATATATTTTACTATATATGATGTCACTTCCGGTGATGTGCGCGAAGGCCCCGAATCCGGTCCAAAAATCTGACTGGTGGCTGGGGTGTTATTAGACCCCCAGCGAGGTGGTTGAATAGGCTTTCCGAACTGCTTCGTGACCTCATGACCTTTCCGAATACACCCATATTTGGGCGAATCAAACGTCAGGCAATGTGTTGTATATTTCGTCTCCTCAGGTTGTTTTAAAGTTACGAGTTCGTCCCCGTATTTGTTTGGACTTTGGAGACACCCCGATCTCGTGTACTCTCGAAACTTCAAAGAGTTTGTCTTATCATTTTCTCCGCATAAACTAGGCCTACGTCAAAATAAACCGAGATACAACGAAGGTTGCGTATCACACACGAACTGCCGTTCAGTGGCTCTCATTTTAAACAGACGGTTCGAGAAATACCTGTATTGCTCACATCTGCATGCAAAAGGCCCCTACTGGCAATCTTAATAAATTAATATCCTATCAATGTTCCCCAATCCTATATGTCGCTATATAGGACCTTACATATTTCAATTGAATTTGGTTTTCAGAGAGCCCATTAATTAACAGCCTTATGACATCACGGCCGTATCCGGACTAATCCACTTGGTAGGGTTAACAGCCTTATGACATCACGGCCGTATTCGGACTAATCCACTTCATAGGGTTAACAGCCTTACGACATCACCGCCGTATTCGGACTAATCCACTTGATAGGGTTAACAGCCTTATGACATCATCGCCGTATTCGGACTAATCCACTTGGTAGGGTTAACAGCCTTATGACATCACGACCGTATTCGGACTAATCCACTTTGTAGGGTTAACAACCTTATGACATCACGGCCGTATTCGGACTAATCTTCTTTGTAGGGTTAACAACCTTATGACATCATCGCCGTATTCGGACTGATCCACTTGGTAGGGTTAACAGCCTTATGACATCACGGCCGTATTCGGACTAATTCACTTTGTAGGGTTAACAACCTTATGACATCACGGCCGTATTCGGACTAATCCACTTGGTAGGGTTAACAGCCTTATGACATCACGGCCGTATTCGGAATAATCCACTTTGTAGGGTTAACAACCTAATGACATCACGGCCGTATTCGGACTAATCCACTTGGTAGGGTTAACAGCCTTGTGACTTCACGGCCGTATTCGGACTAATCCACTTGGTAGGGTTAACAGCCTTATAACATCACGGCCGTATTCGGACTAATCCACTTTGTAGGGTTAACTACCTTATGACATCATCGCCGTATTCGGACTGATCCACTTGGTAGGGTTAACAGCCTTATGACATCACGGCCGTATTCGGACTAATCCACTTGGTAGGGTTAACAACCTTATGACATCATCGCCGTATTCGGACTAATCCACTTGGTAGGGTTAACAGCCTTATGACGTCACGGCCGTATTCGGACTAATCCACTTTGTAGGGTTAACAACCTTATGACATCATCGCCGTATTCGGACTGATCCACTTGGTAGGGTTAACAGCCTTATGACATCACGGCCGTATTCGGACTAATCCACTTTGTAGGGTTAACAACCTTATGACATCATCGCCGTATTCGGACTGATCCACTTGGTAGGGTTAACAGCCTTATGACATCACGACCGTATTCGGACTAATCCACTTTGTAGGGTTAACAACCTTATAACATCACGGCCGTATTCGGACTAATCCACTTGGTAGGGTTAACAGCCTTATGACATCACGACCGTATTCGGACCAATCGACTTTGTAGGGTTAACAACCTTATGACATCACGGCCGTATTCGGACTAATCCACTTGGTAGGATAGTAGTATAGTCAGGTGATAAAACCTCCCCTTTTCCAGGGAGGTAACTCTTGCATGCAAAAAATGCAGGTTAAAGTAAAAAAAAAAAAAAAACAGTATAGGAAGCGGCCATTTACGGCCTTTGTCGTCTGGGCCGCAAGGCCGCTATAATTCCGGCAACCTTTCACCCCGAATTCTTCCGCGGTGATCCGGTCTGGTGGTGATGCGGTCGCGGGAGAAACCCTCCGCGGACAGAAAGTAGTCCCATGGGTTGACTTCTAATGTTAATGTATACGGGGAATACATAAAAAGAGTATGAGAATAGACGTTTTGGGACCTAGGTGGGTCTCTAGTGGACCGATTGGGTGGAGTGAGGTATCAATGTGAAGCATATTTGAGGGAGCATCCGAAGGGCTGGGTGTGGGGTTGGAATGTCGTCATTCTGGGCATGCGCGGTAGACAAAGAGCATGGAAATAGACGTTTTGGGGTTTAAGTGGGCCACTATTGGTCCGATGAGGCCGAGTGAGGTATCAATGTGAAGCACACGTGAGGGGGCATCCGACTGGGTGGATGTGGGGTAGGAATATCATTCTGCTCATGCGCAGTAGACAAAGCGTATGTAAATAGACGTTTTGGGATCTAGGTGAGCCACTAATGAGCCGATGGAGTCGTATGAGGTATCAATGTGAAGCATATGTGAGGGGGCATCCGCCTGGACTAGTGTGTCGGCCGTTGTCAACATTTTGCGCATGCGCAGACAGGGAATTGTGGGAAAAGTGTATGGAAATAGACGTTTTGAGGTCTAGGTGAGTCCCTAGTCAGCCGATGGAGTCGAGAGGTATCGTTGCGAAGGATACGTGAGGAGGCATCCGCCTGGACTAGTGTGTCGGCCGTTTTCGACATTCTGCGTATGCGCAGACGGGGAATTGTGGGAAAAGTGCATTGGAAGGAACGTTTTGGGATCTACGTGAGCCCCTATAGTGGGCCGATGGAGTCGTATGAGGTATCAATGTGAAGCATATGTGAGGGGGCATCCGCCTGGACTAGTGTGTCGTCCGTTGTCAACATTCTGCGCATTCGCAGACAGGGAAATGTGGGAAAAGTGTATGGAAATAGACGTTTTGGGGGCTAGGTGAGTCCCTAGTGGGCCGATGAGGTCGAGTGAGGTATCGTTGTGAAGGATACGTGAGGAGGCATCCGCCTGGACTAGTGTGTCGGCCGTTTTCGATATTCTGCGCATGTGCAGACAGGGAATTGTGGGAAAAGTGCATTGGAAATAGACGTTTTGGGGTCTAGGTGAGCCCCTAATGGTCCGATGGAGCCGTATGAGGTATCAATGTAAAGCAGTCGTGAAGGAGCATCTGCCTGGACTAGTGAGTCGTCCGTTTTCAACATTCTGCGCATGCGCGGACAGGGAATTGGGGAAAAGGGAATGGAAATAGACGTTTTGGGGTTTAGGTGGGCCACTATTGGTCCGATGGAGTCAAGTGAGGTATCAATGGCAGGCAGGCCGTAGTATGGAAATAGACATTTTGGGGCCGAAATGGCCCACTAGTGGTCCAAATGGGTCGTGGGAGGTGTCAAAGTGACGCTTTTGTGGTGTAGAGTCAGAATGGCGTGTTTTTTATTGCAAGTCGCGTCAATCTGCGCATGCGCGGTTGGGTGTAGTAAGTAAAGTGGCCATTTTGGGGAAGTGAAGGAAGGTATTTGGTGTAGAGATGGACCACTAGTGCTCCGAATGTGTCGTGTGGGGTGTCATTTTGTTGCTCTCGGGGTGTAGACCCCAGATTTGAAGGATGTCCACTCCATCTGTGACGTCATGGATTAAGAATACTGATCAGCGATACGGATTTGATATTTTTGGAACATCATGATGTCTTGGCGGCATCATTGAAAACTGTTGACTGGTTCTCTCTTGCAGGAAACAGGCCTATGTTTATGTATACTATGATCGTCTTTTTTGAATTTGGTGCTAATACTGTTATGTGGAATATGAAATAGGTCTTTGGATTATGGACGCGGATATTCTCTAATGGACGACGGCTGAATTATGGATGACGGACCAGACGCTTGTAACGTCATCAGTACGAGTAGTAGCCAAAGTGGGCATTTTGGGGGAAGTGAAGGAAGGTATTTGGTGTAGAGATGGACCATCCTTAGTCCGAATGCGTCGTGTGAAGTGGCATCTTGTAGCAACGCCCGCCAACGCCAATCTCAACGCTTCAACGCCCTGGTGAATTAGCCCAAAAGCTCTCATTTTTCTAGACACCAATACATCGAAATGCAGCGACGCCCGTCAACGCCCGCCGTTACGCCTTAACGCCCTAGCGTACCGCCTTGACGCCATGATATAGACAGATGAGAGAGAAACAGCAACAAGTTTTCATATAGTTTATTCTCCCCAATGTTACATCATACCCACGCTGTGGGAGCCGCGTTGGGTATGTTTACAATTCGAGAAGACTCTTGTCCAATCAGAGACCGCCATTTGTTCGTTCTTGCCCGTTAGATGTATTCTCGGCTGCTCTTGTCCAATCAGAAGCCGTCCTTGAGAAAGTCCCATCTTCGGCCATGTTCGCTCTCATCCGTTTGTTCTAATCGTCGTCGAGCAGGCCTGGATATTGTTCAGGCAGCATGTCCTGAAACAGTTGTTTGCGCATTCTGATCGCATGTTCCAGGGCCTCGGTGGGTGGTAACCCCATATTCTCTTCCAAGTGACGCTTGGCCTTCATGATGGACCTATGCGTGGGGTCGCCTTTCTTTTCAAGCGGTAGTAAGGTATACTGTTTATAGATCGCCATGGGTGTTTTCCTGATGCAGGGGCGCATTTGGGTGTACGCCTGTTGTAAGTTATCCTGTCTCGCGTACTCGATCGCTGCAGCGTGAGTATTGATAGCTGCTGTCACAATACGATCCCAAAAGGTAGGTTCTGTCTCACTTTCCTGGGATGTAGGCTGACTATCTGAGGTCAAGCTCTCCGTATCAGTAGACAGACTGTCAGCAATCTCTGTTTCGGTATCAGTCGATAGACTCTCAGCAGTCTCTGTATCACCATCCGCCTCAATTGACTTCTCGGAGCCTGCAATCCCATGTATATTTTTCTGGTGTCGCATCATATCGTAATGTCTGGTGAACGTGCGTTCACACTCAGAACAAGTATAAGCCATGTTGACGGTTGAACGTCGACTGTGCGTGTTTTGGGAATACACTTGCTTTCATAGACAGTAACGCCCGCCAACGCCCACTGTTACGCCTTAACGCCCTATCTGTACGCCTTAACGCTCGTCTCAACGCTTTAACACACTTTCTTAACGCTTTAACGTCGTTTAATGATGCGTTCGAACAAATGTTGCTTTTGTGCTATTGCTCTGACATACGCCGCTTTCCAGTTCATGCCCGAGGTTTTCAACAGCGGCGCTGTTTTTTCGATTTCCATATGAACCGCATCCTTATCCAACAATTTCATATGTGTCACGAGGTCGACATACTGCTGACGTGAAGCCCGTCGTAGTTTGGGTGCCAAACTGTTATGGGCTAAAATTGTGGATTCTGTTTTCGAATATCCTTTGTGTTGAAACTTGTTTTCTGTGGCCCATCTCGGCGTCCATACCTTCTTTGAACAAATCCTTCCATAGCCTCGAGTTCACATTATGTCCATTCCCTTGTACGGGTTCGGGTTGGTCCTTCACGGTTGGGTGATATTGCGGGACTGATGGTATGAAGCGGATCCGCTGTATGGGGGTGGGCTGCTGCTGCTGCTCTGCCAGGAGTGGACTCGGCGGATGGTATAGGGGTATATGACGTTGCGGTGATCCATCGCCGGGTAACAGGTGGGTCGTCAGCCGACGACCTTCGGGGGTATGGGCTTTTAAATCTACGAACAGGTAGCCGTACGGACGACTTGTCGCTCCTTGAAACGCCTGCATGAAATGGTCGATGTTCTGAGGATAAATTCGACTACCAATGGGATCTGTCAATGGGATTGGAGAACAACACAAAGTATTGGCAGTTCAAGGCAATATATCTGGATGCCTTGCCCTGAGGAAGAGATTCTGGGTCAAATAGATGACGGACAGATTCCGATGATGGGATCCTTTAGTAAACAAGTCGGCAACGTGTGAATTGTCCTTGGCCGCACTCATCAGATCATCTAGCTCGGTCTGCTCGGAGTCTGCCCGGGGTCAAAGTAATACGGTTCGTTTATGTCGTGGAGAATGCCTGGGACGAAGCTCACATTCTGTAACCTTGTAGTTTCGTTGGCGGGCTGCCATTGGCTATAATACCAAACAACACGTGTCGGAGCTGGGGTTGCCACACCTTCCTCTAACAACTTCATCACCCAGGACGTCTTTCCACATGCCGTAGGGTCGCTCACCGTCATCGTATAGGGATGCTCTACTGCTCTTGTTGGACCTATTGCGGGACTCGGCTGTGTCTCTTGGTTGTGTACACAGGCGTACAGCCAAATGCGCCCCTGCATCAGGAAAACAGCCATGGCGATCTATGAACAGTATACCTTACTCCCGCTTGAAATGAAAAGCCACCCCACGCATAGGTCCATCATGAAGACCAAGCGTCACTTGGAAGAGAATATGGGGCTACCACCCACCGAGGCCCTGGAAAATGCAATCAGAATGCGCAAACAACTGTTTCAGGACATGCTGCCAGAACAATATCCAGGCCTGCCCGACGACGATTAGAACAAACGGATGAGAGCGAACATGGCCGAGGATGGGACTTTCTTAAGGATGGCTTCTGATTGGACAAGAGCAGCCGAGAATACATCTAACGGGCAAGAACGAACAAATGGCGGTCTCTGATTGGACAAGAGTCTTCTCAAATTGTAAACATACCCAACGCGGCTCCCCCAGCGTGGGTCTGATGTACCATTGGGGAGAATAAACTATATGAAAACTTGTTGTTGTTGTTCTCTCATCTGTCATCCTTGTTGTTGTTGTTTTTCTCTCATCTGTCTATATCATGGCGTCAAGGCGTTATGGTAGGGCGTTAAGGCGTAACGACGGGCGTTGACGGGCGTCACTGCATTTCGATGTATTGGTCTCTAGAAAATGAGAGCTTTTGGGCTAATTCACCAGGGCGTTGAAGCGTTGAGCTTGGCGTTGGGGGGCGTTGCTACAAGATGCCACTTCACACGACGCATTCGGACTAAGTATGGTCCATCTCTACACCAAATACCTTCCTTCACTTCCCCAAAATGCCCACTTTGGCTACTACTCGTACTGATGACGTCACCGATGACGTCACAGATGGAGTGGACATCCCTCAAATCGGGGTCTACACCCCGAGAGCTACAAAATGACACCGCACACGACGCATTCGGAGCAATAGTGGTCCAACTCTACACCAAATACCTTCCTTCACTTCCCCAAAATGGCCACTTTACTTACTACATCCAACTGCGCATGCCCAGATTGACGCGACTTGCAATAAAAAACACGCCATTCTGACTCTACCCCACAACCCATTTGGACCACTTGTGGTCCATATCGGCCCCAAAATGTATATTTCCATACTACGGCCTGCCTGCGCATGCTTAGAATGGCGATATTCCTACCCCACATCCACACAGTTGGATGCTCCCTCACGCGTGCTTCACATTGATACCTCACTTGACTCCATCGGACCAAAACGTCTATTTCCATTCCCTTTCCCCACAATTCCCTGTCTGCGCATGCGCAGAATGTTGAAAACGAACGACACACTAGTCCAATCAGATGCACCTTCACGACTGCTTTACATTGAAACCTCATACGACTCCATCGGCCCATTAGGGGCTCACCTAGACCCCAAAACGTCTATTTCCAATGCACTTTTCCCACAATTCCCTGTCTGCGCATGCGCAGAATGTTGACAACGGACGACACACTAGTCCAGGCGGATGCCCCCTCACATATGTTTCACATTGATACCTCATACGAATCCATCGGCCCATTAGGGGCTCACCTAGATCCCAAAACGTCTATTTCCATGCCCTTTGTCTACCGCGCATGCGCAGAATGACGATGTTCCAACCCCACACCCAGCCCATCGGATGCTCCCTCATATATGCTTCACATTGGTACCTCAGTCCACCCAATCGGTCCACTAGGGACCCACCTAGGTCCCAAAACGTCTATTCCCATACTCTTTTTAGGTATTCCTTGTATACATTAACATTGGAAGTCAACCCGTTGGACTACTTTCTGTCCGCGGAGGCTTTCTCCCGCGACCGCATCACCACCAGACCGCATCGCCGTGGAAGAATTCGAGGTCAAAGGTTGCCGGAACTATAGCGGCCTTGCGGCCCAGAGGACAAAGGCCGTAAATGTCGGCTTCCTATACTTTAACCTGCATTTTTGCATGCAAGAGTTACCTCCCTGGAAAAGGGGAGTTTTTATCCCCTGACTATACTACTTAGGGTTAACAGCCTTATGACACCACGGCCGTATTCGGACTAATCCACTTTGTAGGGGTTAACAACCTTATGACACCACGGCCTTATTCGGAATAATCCACTTGGTAGGGTTAAGGAAGTACAAATACTAGTGTAACGAGAATGACACGCACGTGTTCATTTAACATCATGAGGATACTTCGAACTGTTAAAAGCAAACATAAGGATGTTGATCAAGACTTGCTCATAAGAAATCTGATTTGCTTGTGGTTTAATAGGACGATGTGAAACAAAATTCACGTCGTTTTATAGCAGATCTCTTTAATCTTGTTTACAACTGGAAAAGTAGTTACACCACGACACTCTGCACGTTTAATAATGTGTAATGTATACGAGAAAAAAATCTAGATTCATCGAAAAACAAATGACCGGTTTGACAAGTATTAAAAAATGGCCGGAGGCGAAACTACTTCGTCTGCGCCATGAGTTTCTGGTTCGTACAGATTTTGGGAGCACGGCTTTACCTGAAATTAATGTAACGCGGAATTAAAGTTTTAGCTCGTACTTCCCCACAGGCAAAACAGTTCACTTCTTGCACAAACAAGACGAGAAAAAAACTGACAATTTGCCTAATGAGATGCACGGGAGGTTTAATTATACGTTGTCCCTAATTATTAGCGGTGGAACTTTCTGTGACCCACATAAACACTTCTACCAGGGTTAGTATACCACCTCAATTCATCTTCATATTCAAGGCACATGTAAGTTGTTTTCTTTCCACTTCAATATTCGAAAATTACAAAATTCATATAAATTAATGACATAATAAGACAAGAAAATAACACAATAATATTATGTAGCTTAATGGACGCAGTTGTTTTTTATCTGGAGGATCTCTGAAGTAAAGGCATGTGGTTAGTTGTATTTCTTGTTTGAAGAGCAGTGCTAACAATTAAACTAGACCTACAGTGTGTGTTTTCTCTGTAATTATTAAGTTGTGACCTGCCATAGTTAGGTTAATCATGATATTTCACAACCGGCGTATTTATACATGTGTTATGCCTAACCATGCCACGTACCTTATGTTCTTCTCAAAGTGATGCCGTGACCTTTTTACTCATTTAATGGCTTATCCTTAACATATCATAATGACTTTTCATGGGAAAACAATTCCACAGAACAGTACCTGAGTCACAAATGTCCCTTCATCTTCGTATTAACTAGCAAAATTAACGCATGCCATTAATTGGGATTTTTAGATAGAATTCTGACCTACATAACAGACACCTGTCCGTAATACTAAACGTTTCTGAAACATGAAGACCATTACCCATACACATACCTTCACAGTGATATGTTAATTGCAATATTTTGTCAATATATTTTGTTACACGTTTAATAATGTGACCGTTCTCCCTAAATCTCGTGTTTATTCAAAATTAATTCGATATGTGAACAATTTTGGGGAGAAGTAGTTGATAGAAGATGACAACATTATTTCGTCCAAAAATTGCACATGGTCTGTAGAGAATCTTTTTTATTATTATTGGTGTCTTTTCCAGTGTACACAGCTGACAATATTAAACACATGCACTAATTTTCATTCTAAAATCACGGTAATGAACTACTGACCTATATAGCAGACGGGCTTTGACCAATCAAAATAAATCTTCCCATCAGCTGACACCCCATACACATACCTTCATAATGATACCTTACATGTAACATAAAAAGCAGTGGAAGTGGAAATATGTTGTCATATGTTACACCTACCCCCTAATATACGAGTTTTTTTTACAAGTTCCCTGATGCGCTATAATTGCCTCTAGCATACTACCTACCCATGTTTCAGACTAGACCCACCCTAGAAAGATGCGTCTATGCCTGGTCTAACAAAAACTCACAAAGAAAATTTTCTATACCGTGGGTTGAGGTTCATCCTAAAATTAGCCCTTTTTCTGTTTGGGATGAAGGACTACCATATTTTAAGTGATATTACCGTGACCCGGTTATGATCTATTGAGATATGACATTCTACAAAGTAGTATATTACTATTTACTCTCACAACTGTTTTCCTTTGTTTCCTTTCAAATGTGTATAGTCAATTACCAAAACATTATATTACATTAAATTATTTTCTGAGACTAAAACACGTGGTTCATACTAATACATCTCGGTTTCTCTTAATCCTGAACACGAGGATCCAACGTATCATTAGTAGTGGGAAAATGAGGGCTCCAAGCAACATGAAGATGATCGGGGTGGGTACTCTTGCCATAGGTCTCGCAAGAATAATTATGACACCAGTAGCAGGCGAGCAAGTAATGTCAAGGCATAATTCTGTCATGGATACGGGGATATTTAAACCTCTCTGTACCGTTCCGCCAATAAAGTACCGGTAGAATAAATTATCAATAACTGGCTGGGCTGAAATACACCATTATCTATTATGATATAATATATTATTATAAAGATTGGATCTTCATCTTTCAAAATGACTAGACAGTTAAAAGTCTGTTTTCACTCCGTTCATAACAGTGTCGATATACCAGTTTGAAACCGTCGCCGTCTGTGGTCGAGTGCAACCACCAATTTCCAACTCATTCTGACTAGCGGTTCGGAAATAATTATACGCGAAACATGGTCAATGAACAACCACAACAACTCGTCCACTCACAAACGTACATTTTTCGAGTTCTGCTATAGCACACCCTGCATACCAAACGGCTGCTCCAACTTCCGCCGGAGGGTCAACTTCCGCCGGAGGGAAATTTCAAATTTGAGCAGCTAAGTAAGTTCAGATTTTTCATTTTTTGGTAGTTTTCACGTATTTAGTACTCGAAAATGTAATGAGAAAATGTTCTCAAGGGGGCGTGTTAGCAATTCGTGTGAAATTTTCAACTCGTCCTTGTATTATTTTTTAATTACAATTAATTTTATCTGACATTAAGAGCTATATTGCAACATAACAGTGATTAGATGCTTAAAAAATCATCTATTTGTGTATCATCCGCCAAATAAGTTATAGATATATGAAGAGTAGTTCCTTAACAGCAGGCTGATAGCTTGTAGTTTCAAATAGTTCAATCTACTTCGGTCACTGTTAGTTTTTCTAGCTCATGCATGTTCGTATATGATACAAATACCGCCGGAGGAGCATGTCCCGAAGATCTGATTACCGCCGGAGGATCTAATCTCTATGCGTTTGTGTATGTACACGATCAGGCCACTTTATTATATGTTAACCATGCAGAAATAGCCATGATCATCACTAATTTTATCCTCGACATTTACGCTCCATCGTGCCAACTCGTGTATTGGGCTAGGTGTTCTCATCAGCAGTTTGTCACCCCCTAAACTGTCGATGAAACAGCGATATTTCTGACAGTATGAGGTATACAATCTGACGCCGTGAGAATGTTGCGATTGTGTATCCGTCAGATACAGTCTAGGTATCGGATAACCCTCAAACACTTTTGAGAGCATTTATTTAAGGATAGCTATCCCCTTAGAGGGTCAAAATTTGTCACTTTTTTATTACTTCATTCAAATATTCACTACTTCCTCTAACATTTGGTGAAAAAATGAGATAAAAATTATAATAGAAGTGCTTTAATATTAGGATTGAAAATTTAGTTTCCGAGGCCCTGGAACAATTAAACAGATTGCCTTAGCTTGGGCTTGGCTACTATTTTTTTTGTCTGTTAAATTTCCCTTTCCAAAACTCATTTCCGCAGTATTATGGTAAGCTAATTATCTATTAGTCCTACTTATTTACATTAATGTACCCCCTTCTGATCAAAACCATGCAAACATCCTTATTTTTGTTTCTAGTTATGACAGTGACACTTCACTCAGGCACCCGCCGTGAAGAAAAAAACTTAGTGTAATAGTTATCCAGAATAAACAGGAATTCGAGTAGGTATCATTAGACAGATTAAAAATGTATTTGACAATAGAATTCAAGCAAAAAATAGGGATTAATTCATCAGTTGTATAGCTGGACACATTTTGCCCGATTTCTAGCCTTTCATTTTTGTACAAAATCCGAAATTCAAACGTTTATTTCTCGAAAAGTATCCATGCTACGCTTTTGAAATTTGGCATGCTTGTTACTTATAAGGTGATCTAGAAAACCTTATCTCACTTTTGTAAGGTCGGCTTCGTTTTTTAATTATCCAACTTTTAAGACAAACGACCGTAAAAAAAGTACATTTTTTTCAATTTATTTTAGTAAAATAGTTATAAAAACAAAACCAGGCAAAAATTTAAAAAAATGAGATAAAGTTTACTAGTTCGAATTGTCTCCTACCAAGGTATACCATCAAAGTTGAAACAAGACCAACAGTTTTCATGAAATTTCAATTGAAAAATGGACGCTACTGTTTTCATTTTAATTTGTTAAAATTGAAATATTTTCTACACAGTAGCAGCGTCAGTTATACAAATCATATAGTTGGAATCCCTACGATGTATACTTTCATAAAATATATAGTTTATTATGGTTATGTTGTATATTTATTGATGCCGACGACAAATGGTCATGGGGGTGCAAAAACTGCTATCCTTAAAGCACCATTAAGCGTTTCTGAACAAGAAGTACCGTAATAGATAAAAATTTCTGAGTTGATTGAGTTGTTTAAACTACACGATTTATGGAAAAATTAGGTAATAAAGCTAGGTGGCAATTCACTAGGTTAGCGTTACACTATGATGAAGATCAAAGCAGTGATGCGAACAATGTGACGAGACAATAATAACATGACTGAAAATAACCACGGCATGTGCAAGAAACCCAGACGCGGACGTGGCGTGTACACGCACTGACATTCCGGCTCACGTACGGCTCTCCAACCGGTCCAAATTTAGCATTGTTCGAGATGGGAGGTCCGATTATAAACTGCTATATCTGAATAAATATAGGTTCCCTCAAACGTATTTACCCCTACAAAGTTTCTGCAATATATCACCTTCCTTATGCTACAAATTAATGTAATTTATGATTTTATTTGTCGGATCTAAATTCGATTTAACCGAAGTAGTAGTGTGAATCCCTTCTCCATGTTAAAAGAATGGGAGAATGCCTTGACCGACAGCATAGGTCTACAAAAACCGATTGATTTCACCCTCTTGCATTACCAATGAAACAGTTATTTACCCCTCACCAGAAAGACAAATGTTTACCTGAAAAATTCATGTAATTGTATTTGTGAATAAATATGAGAATTTACGTCAAAACACTTTTGAAAGAGAGCGAAATTCAGCTTTTTGGCGGAGTCACGGTCGGCTGAACACCTACGGTTGTGTCTGATTGGACGAAAGTGAATATGCTGGACAGCGGCCTGACGTCAACATATGGTCAGCGTATAGCGTGTGCGAGTTTAGTCTCATTGATTTATGACTGGCTTTCTTTGGTAGGCCTTATGTTTAGAACGGATCCAGGCGATGATAGGGCCCAACTATTGTGATTCAAGCGAGATTTAGGCCTCAGACCATAAATGACGAGGAGTTGTGTGTTTAACTCCGTGGATTTAGTTTAAAGACGTTCCCCACCTTTGCTGATGCGCACAACGTCGCGCATGTATTTATAGCGCGAATGCCAAATGACGTTGCATTAGGTAGTCTCTCTTCGATCACGCTGATAACAGCACACGCCATAGCAACGTCAATTGATTTCTGGCCACTTTTAGAGGAAATCAGATGGAAATGGTCCAGTCTGAAAGACAAAGACCACGTGAACATGAGCAGCGCACATTGATATTCGGTGGTGTGTGACAATTTTTGGAGCAAAATCGTACAATTTAAATTTCATCATTTTTTTTTTTACAAATTAGACAAAAACGCCCCATAGGTGGCGTCATGAGCTTGAAAGTGAGTTCGATGACTTAGTAATTTTTTTCTTGAAATGAATTTGTATATTTCCAAGGTACATCCGTGCAAAATTTGGTGAAATTCTGATGATGATTTCTTAGGGTGAGGAACGTCCTTTTATTGGGCCTAAAGATTGTGGTTCAAACCAGATTTAGATCTCAGACCATACACTGCGAAAAAAATTGTGTTGAAGCCATTTTAGCACCAAAATGGTGTTGAAAATAACACAAATTGTGTAAGAATGAAGACTAATTTGTATTGAACTCAACACAATTTTGTGTTGATATATTAAGTTAAACACAAAACCATGTTGATTTCAGCACAAAACATTTTGTGTTGTAGCCATTTTAGCACAAAATTGTGTTAAAACAACACAATATTTTCCGCAGTGTAAATGGTGTGTTTAACTCAGTGGATTTCGCTTTAAAATAGTATCTTTTTCATTCGTTCGATGGATTCAGTATTGAGTGAGGACGGTACATTCATTTAGCTCGGCCAAGAAGAGACAGTGGTACTCCGGTGGTAATTGTATCATATTATTATTGACTCCGGCGGTAGTCAGATCTCACTCCGCCGTATGTTGTATCACCACTTCCACACAGGTCATATTCATGCGTCTTAAAATCATCAAAATTCTTCCTTTTCACATATAAATATCATCTTGCCATTAAAAGGCAACCTCGTTTTACATAACGATCGTAGGTATATTCTTGATTAATTAGATAAAATGCATATTTGATGTAGTTTTTCTAAGAAAGGTTTCTAGATTCGGCTTCTAATGGATGTAATTGTCTAGTTAGAATTATCCCGTTCTCAAAAACACGTCAGCTAGTTAAATAAACGTACCATCTAACTATTGAGACAATTTGATATTGTTGATAGGGTATGGTTCTGACATATCAACGTAAAAACCAACAAGTTGTCCTACCATTTTGCACGATCTTCCCTCCGGCGGAAGTTGACCCTCCGGCGGAAGTTGGAGCAGCCGTTTGGTATGCAGGGTGTGTATAGGCTCCTACGAGTAGCGGGATCTCGAGTCGCAATGTCTGATAGAGATATATAGTATCCTCTAAAGCCGAGTTGGAAATTCATTCGGAAGAATGCCGATTTGATAATATTGTATAGCCGATAAACGATTGAGCGTTGTTTCCGTCTTGCACGAAACTTCCTAACAGTATCGTGTGAATATTTAGATTAGATCGTTCGATGATGATCTACGCAGATATTCTTGATGGACCATTGACCATTGACCAGATTTGACGCTTATATTGAGAGTTAAGTTAATCTTATTCTGTTCCGCTTTTCAGGTTGAAATGACAAGAGATTGACCCAGCATCTTTATAAGCCATATCTTGCATCCGTATGATGTCATTCAGTCACGAGGCAAGTTTACATCTTTTTCATCTGAGTAAAGAAGTTCCAGAACATAGGAGTTCCGGCTTCGAGGAAAGCTGCGAAGAGCGTCTACACAAATTACTCCGAGATGGAGCAGATCCCAATTTTAAATTCAACGGCAGCACCTGTCTGTGTGAGGCCAGTAAGAGTGGAAATAGGATAGTTGTCGAATTTCTACTCAAACACGGAGCCTCGATTGGCATGAAAGATGAGAAATACCAAAGGACCCCTACATGTTGGGCAGTGCGCCATGACCGCTTGGAGACTCTGAAAGTATTGATCAGTCATGGTGCCGATGTCATCTTCGATAGAGAGACTGAGTTTTTATCTCTACGGGCTGATGTTCCAGTTACAGAACAAATCGCCAGTCTAATAGTGGAACATGGTGGACAAGTGAATGCAATGTTTAATGGTGAACCGTTGATTAAGTTCCACATCACCCACGGAGGAAAGACTGAATATTTAAAAGTCCTAGTAGATGCCGGAGCATCTCCATACTACTGCGGCAATATCGTTATTGATGTCAATGACCATCCTCTTATCTTTCTAGAGGAGAAGCGCATCGATTTTTATCATCAGTTAGCGACTGTCGGATATTCTATCAGTCTGGAGAATATGAAATTACTGGAAGAAAGGTATCTACGGTTTATGTCTCATCCGAATTGCACTACTATGTTAAACTTTCCTGTAGCAAAGCAGCTAGATACATATCTAGCAGAATTGCGCGCCACTGTGTCAAGTTTGAAGCTTTCGTGTCGAAATCGAATTCGTCATGAACTTGCTTTTTCGAAAACTAGGGTCCACATTCGTCAGAAAATAGATCTATTACCCCTGCCACTGTCATTAAAAGGATACATGAAACAAGATGACATAAACATTCGAACATACGCTTTCCCGAGAACATACGTACGTGTTCGTGGCATATTAGGCCTATAGGTTGGATTTGGGAGCTCAAGACTTTACATGTATAACATTCCCATCCTTCGCGGCCATATCGAGATATTGTACGTTAAGATACCCGTACATAAAACAGTACTATAGAAAGGGGAAATTGAGGCCTATTGACCTACTTTCGTGACCTGATTGTGGCGATGACGTCACAGAGTTCAAGGTTATTATAGATCCGACAAAAGTTTCAAGTCACGTGACTGGAAGTGACCCCGGGGATGTATTCCCCCTCGGCATTCCTCCGCGGTAAAGCGGTCAGGTCTGGCGGTGATGCGGTCAGTTCTGGGGAGAAGCCTCCGCGGACAAAAGAATAGTCCCATGTGAACAAGACTCCAAATACGCGGGATCGCCTAAATCTCCCGGCCGGGAATGGGTGGTTGATTGATTATTTAAGGTTGAACAAAATGTAAACAGTAGGCGGTGGTTATCCGACTGTCCATACGCAGGAGCCTGATATACGGCGATGAACAACCGTTGTGGCGTGTTGGTTGATTACATTCTGCAAGAAGTGTTATCTAAACACTATTTATAATACTTAACGGGTCTCGCGTAAACGTGTAATAATAAAGAATGTATGTATAACTCCAATGCATTTAAGATGAATATTTTCAAAATGGCGGCGGCACAACGTTCGTCGTAGAATGGCAATCACTGTTTCGTTGTAGAGGTCACAGACAGGAATTCCCATTAAAACTTGATTTTAAAATAGAAAATGCCATTTTTAGATTGTATTGATATAAACTCAGCCTAAAGGCTGATAGAAAATCAGAATAGATGAATTTAGGATTTCTTTTTAATTTAGTGGTGAATTGACATTATGCACTTCGGAACGAGGCTATCGTTTGGGCGCCATTTTTGTAACTCTGACAGACAACATATTACATTGAAATAGAGATGGCGATGAGAGTATAGTCGTACAGTTGTACCGAATATAAACATCTCATTTGCGTAGTGGATACATGAGCCGTCAGCGAAAGTTGAAGTATTTTGTGGAAAATGAGCCTACATGTCAGCGTTGTTGTTGTTGCTGAATACAGGTCAGTCAGTCAAATCTTTTTTTAACACTCAGATGTTTTGGCCTGAAAATATTCCTGAGATACACAGAATTATTTTTATCTATGAATTATGAATAGGCTCTGTGTTTATGGCCTCCTCTGAGCGAGACTCCAAATGTAGGTCTTTTCACAACAGTCTCCCAATTTATTTCAGTACGCTGCCCCCCTACGTTAGTAGTAGTAAAAGCGTAAATTGGGTCTTATTTATGCAAATTAGGGGGAAACTGGGGGCGGACCAATCAGAAGCGAGTATTTCAAATCCGTCACACAGCTCTCGTCCAATCAGAAGCGAGTATTTCAAATTCACCAAAAAGCTACCTCCAGCACAGGAGAGTTCCAATTTTTCCAGGTCAAAAATAGTTCCATGTATTCATCCGCGGTGATGCGGTCATGTCTGGCGGTGATTCGGTCTCGGGAAAAAGCTTCCGCGGAGAAAAAGTAGTCCCTAGATAAAATGGTCCGATGGGGTCGAGTGAGGTATCAAAGTGAAGCTTATGTGAAGGGGCATCTAATGGGCTGGGTGTGGGGTTGACATATCGGCCTTCTGCGCATGCGCGGTGGCCGAAGGGTATGAAAATAGCCTTTTTGGAGCTAGGGGAGCCCCTAGTGGACCGATGGGGTCGAGTGAGGTATCAATGTGAAGCATTCATGAAGGGGCATCTAATGGACTGGGTGTGGGGTTGAAATATCGGCCTTCTGCGCATGCGCGGTGGCCGAAGGGTATGAAAATAGCCTTTTTGGAGCTAGGGGAGCCCCTAGTGGACCGATGGGGTCGAGTGAGGTATCAATGTGAAGCATTCATGAAGGGGCATCTAATGGACTGGGTGTGGGGTTGAAATAGCGGCATTCTGCGCATGCGCGGTGGCCCAAGGGTATGCAAATAGCCGTGTTGGAGCTAGGGGAGCTACTAATGGTCCAATGGGGTCGAGTGAGGTATCAAAGTGAAGCCTAGGTGAAGAGGCATTCAGGCAATGGGGTGGGTGCATGTAAAATTTTTCCTGAAAAAAAAAAAAACGGAAAACGGACTTTATCGAAAAACCTGGGGAAATGCCTATTTTGAAAAAAGTCACCGAACCCCATATAGTCCCATACTGAGGGTATAGGATCAATGTTTGTCCCCCTGGGAAACGTACTTCTATACATTTGCGGTAGGGTTGTGGGGTCTCGTTTTACTCGTCTCGTCATTTAGAACATGATAGGAAGTGTCCCCGTGCGAATCGGTGAAATTTTTGAAAAAAGTCACCGAGCCCCATATAGTCCCATACTGGGGTATAGGTTCAATGTTTATCCCCTGGGAAACGTACTTCTATACATTTGCGGTAGGGTTGTGGGGTCTCGTTTTACTCGTCTCGTCATTTAGAACACGATAGGAAATGTTGCGGAGCGAATCGGTGAAATTTTTGAAAAAAGTCACCAAGGCCTGGGTAGGCCCATAGGCCTATACTGCATGGCTATGGGTGTATAGGGCCATACAGGGTGGACATGTTGGAGTCTAGGTGAGTCCCTAATGGTCCAATGGGGTCGAGTGAGGTCTTATTTTGAAGCTCTCGTGGAGGAGCACTTGACTACACTAATGGTTCGTCCGTGTTCAATAGTCTGCGCATGCGCAGTCTGGCCGTAGTATAGAAAACAGGCATTTTGGGTGCTATGTAGGGGTGTGTTTGGGTTAGAGATGAGCTAATCACGGTTCGAATGGGTCGTGTGAGGTGTCAAAGTGAAGCTTGTGTGGGGTAGAGTCAGAATGGTGTGTTTTTGAATGCATGTCGCGTTAATCTGCGCATGCGCAGTTGGTTGTAGTAAGTAAAGTGGCCATTTTGGGGCAGCGAAGGAAGGTATTTGGGGTCGAGATGGGCTATTCACGGTTCGAATGCGTCCTGGAAGGTGTCATCTTGTAGTTCTCGGGGTGTACATTCCGATTTGAGGGATGTTCGCGTCATCTGTGACGTCATCGGTGACGTCATCGGTACGAGTAGTAGCGAAAGTGGCCATTTTCGGGCAGTACATGAAGGTATTTGGGGTCGAGATGGTGCGGTAGGAATATCATTCTGCGCATGCGCAGACGCAATGCGGAGCTCTCGTCCAATCAGAAGCGAGTATTTCAAATCCGTCACACAGCTCTCAGCCAATCAGAAGCGAGTATTTTGACCCGGTGCATTATGGGCCATATCCAAGATGGCGGCACGTATGTTCAAGATGGCGGCACATCCGGTGTCGAAAACTGGCCATTTCGTCGGGATGTGGTCACCTAGTGTCGAAAACTGGTCCTTGTATGGGTCCTGCTAGACGTTTTGACGCCATGATATAGACCGGAGAGAGACAGAGAAAACAACAACAACAAGGATGACACATGAGAGAACAACAACAACAAGAAGTTTTTTTCATATAGTTTATTCTCCCCAATGTTACATCATACCCACGCTGGGGGAGTCGCGTTGGGTATATTTACAATTCAAGAAGATTCTTGTCCAATCAGAGGCCACCATTTGCATGTTTCATATTCGTTCCTGTCCGTTAGATGTATTCTTGTCCAATCAGAAGTCGCCATTTCAGAAAGTTCCATCTTCGGCCATGTTCGCTCTGAACCGTTTGTTCTAATCATCATCGGGCAGGCCAGGATACCGTTGAGGCCACGTATCCTCACATAGTTGTTTGTGCATTCTGAGTATCTATCAGTGCATGGGTGAATACTTTCATCCGATGGGGATGGTGGTCAGTTTAACCACGAAGAACGTAACATTGGTCACCCTCTCCACTTGCCGTTTTGTGTTGGGGCGTTGTTGTTGGGCCCATTCCAAACTATCCACGCTGTCCAGTTCCTTCAGCATCGTCTCCAGTGACGCACGATGGATAATGGTGAAAGGCTGGTCAAACACCCGGGTATTATTGCTGGGATAAAAGTAACGGAGCTGGTCTGTCTCTTTATGGCGAAGAATGTATCCAAAAGTGAGATTTAACTTGAAGGCTGTATCTTGGTCGTTGAAGATGGCTTCCACGTAGCTACGTAGACGGATGTTTTCTTCCAACCGGAAATTATATAAGTCCAATATCGGGCGATGCCGATGAAAACAGTGTCGGATCATGTACCAATGGCGTCGATACATCTCACGCACTGGATGATCTTCGGGTAAGAGATCGCTGGGAACATCCACCGCATCTTCCAGAAAAGGTTCGATGTTGTCAGGCGTATGACTCGAAACCGTAACGGTGGAGTCCGGCTGGATATCCAGGCTCTTCTGAACTGTGGGTATAGGCGGGCTCTCCGTCATCGCATCACCCGTGGCGTTCGTCTCCCCGGGCTTATCTTCACTGGGCCTGACCTTTTGCGGCTCCTCTTCAGTAGGAAGTTGTCGCGCATACCATGGTGATGGACTATGAATCAAACGTTGGTGCCGTCTTAACTGACTGGGTCGTGGAGTGAGCGTTCGTGGCGCAGTAAATGATCCTCCCGATTAAATGACCGTGCGCAGGTTATACAAGTATACCGTGCACCGTTGTGGATGGAGGCCTCGTGGCGTCGTAATTTTTCTGGGCGAGTAAATGACTTCTGGCAAGTTGCGCAAGTGAACATCTTGGTGGTTGACAGTGTCTGATGAAACGGCAACGCCGCTTCCCTTTTATAGCACGCTAGCTGTTGGTCTATTTTTAGCACACTCAGTTCAACTACCTACCGGATGTAGGCTGTTTCTAATCGTCATCGGGCAGGCCAGGATACCGTTGAGGAAACATATCCTCAGATAGTTGTTTGCGCATTCTGAGTATCTTTCAGTGCATGGGTGAATACTTTCAGCCGATGGGGGTGGTGGGTCAGTTTAACCACGAAGAACGTAACATTGGTGACCCTCTCCACTATCCATTTGGTGTTGGGACGCTGTTCATAGGCCCATTCCAAGGGATCCACAGTGTCCAGTTGGGCCAGCATCGTCTCTAGCGACGTCCGATTGGTGATTGTGAAAGGATGGTCGTACACTGGGTTGATGGCACTGGAATAGAAATAGCACAATTCACGCGTCATCTTATGGCATAAGATGTACCCAAATGCTACATTTAATGTGAAGGACGTAGGTTGGTCATTGAAGATGGCTTCCACGTAGCTGCGTAGACGGGCGAGGTCGGTCAGTCGGAAATTGTACAAGTCCAATATAGGGCGATGACGGTGGAAGCAGTGTCGGATCATGGACCAATGGCGTCGATATATCTCACTCACTGGATGATCTTCGGGTAAGAGATCGCTGGGAACATCCACCGCATCTTCCAGAAAATGTTCGTTGTTGTCAGGCGTATGACTGAAAACAGTAATGCTAGGAAGCGGCTGGATATCTAGGCTCTTCTGAGCTGTGGGTATAGGCGGGCTCTCCGTGATCGCATCACCAGTGGCATTCTTCTCCCCGGGTTCATCTTCAGTGGATCTGTCCCTCCTGGGTGCCTCTTTAGTGGAAAGTTGGCCCTCATGCCATGGTGACGGACCATGAATCAAACGCTCATGCCGTTTTAACTAACTGGGTCGTCTGAAGAGTTGACCACATTCTTCGCATGGACGCTTAGGTGGCCCATGAATTGAACGTTCATGGCGCTGTAAATGATCTGGGCGCTGAAACGACAGTGTAGGCCTACATATCGTACAGCTATACCGGGCGGTTCCATCGTGCTTGGTAGCCTCATGGCGGCGCAAGTCGTGCCGACGAGTGAACGATTTCGAGCACGTAGTACAAGTGAACATCTTGGTGGTTGACAGAGTGTCTGATGAAACGGTCAGGCCGTTTCCTTTTTATAGCAAGCTAGCTGTTGATCTATTTTTAGCACCACCAGTTCAACTTGGACGTCAGCGACAAGAACCCGGATGTAGGCGCGGACGGAGGCGACCGCATCACCGCCAGACATGACCTCATCCCCGCGGAGGAATACACAGGTCAAAGGTTAACCGAACTATAGTCGTACATACTTGGCACACAACCAAGGATGATGTCAAGCCGCCATCTTAAACCCACCTCCACCACACACCAAGCCGCCGCCATCTTAAACCCACCTCCACCACACACCAAGCCGCCGCCATCTTAAACCCACCTCCACCACACACCAAGCCGCCGCCATCTTAAACCCACCTCCACCACACACCAAGCTGCCGCCATCTTAAACCCACCTCCACCACACATCAAGCCGCCGCCATCTTAAACCCACCTCCACCACAAACCAAGCCGCCGCCATCTTAAACCCACCTCCACCACAAACCAAGCCGCCGCCATCTTAAACCCACCTCCACCACACACCAAGCCGCCGCCATCTTAAACCCACCTCCACCACACACCAAGCCGCCGCCATCTTAAACCCACCTCCACCACACACCAAGCCGCCGCCATCTTAAACCCACCTCCACCACACACCAAGCCGTCGCCATCTTAAACCCACCTCCACCACACACCAAGCCGCCGCCATCTTAAAAACCCACCTCCACCACACACCAAGCCGCCGCCATCTTAAACCCACCTCCACCACACACCAAGCCGCCGCCATCTTAAACCCACCTCCACCACACACCAAGCCGCCGCCATCTTAAACCCACCTCCACCACAACACATGCGGGCGTCAACGCCCGGTGGTGGTGGTGGTGGTGGTGGTGGTGGTGGGAACTCCCGTGTGGCAGAGCTCTTGGATCGGAGCTCTTGGAGCTCAGAGCCTGTGGAGCTCAGATCTCGGAAGTGACATTTGCATACGACCTGTGTGAGGTCACTTTCGCTTCCGTTCACGTGACCGGAACTGACCTTTGACCCCGGCGCGCAAAGGTTTCCACCGCGGTGGAAACCTTCCCACCACCTTCCCACCACCACCACCACCACCACCGGGCGTTGACGCCCGCATGTGTTGTGGTGGAGGTGGGTTTAAGATGGCGGCGGC